>JAPDDO010000174.1:0-244115 GCA_027422415.1 Schizothorax lantsangensis
TAAATTCTAAGTTATTTGTGTACTTTTGATTGCTAATTGGAACAACTTCAAGTTATACTTAGTACACTTTAAGTACATGCCTATTTATTGCTTGATTAGTGATATTAAAGTGTACTTTTTTGTATTACGAGTACATTACAAATTAATTATGACGAGCAAATTACTAATCCCCCCCCAATGCTGAATCCACTTTTTAAAGTCATAACAATACATAAAATTCAATGACAGACAGAGACAGATTATTAACAATTCAAACAGTGTTTATTTAAACCTCAAAATGGTTTTAGCATTGCAAAACATAAAATGCACCATGTTTTTAAATAAAAAGAACGCTGAAAAGAAAAAAAAAAAAAAAAACATTTCAAACGTAAAATAAATACAATAAAACAAAACAAAAACAATACAAAATCATTTTAAATTAAACAGCATTTGTTAAAGTAAAAGAGGTAAGGTCAGAGGGCATGTTCATACAACTTTTTCTTTTTACTACATCAGACTGTAAATATCCTGTTTTAAACCCACACTACTTAATAGAATGAACATCATGATTAGCAGTGAGAAATTGTATCAGGATGTCACATCAATATTGCTTCCAGTTTATTAGTCAAACATACAGTATACAACAGAAGTGAGTACAACCCATGTAGCATCACTATAAATCACGAGATACAACACTATTCAAGTTGAAAAGTGTAGGATATCAGAGACTGAATCAGACAAATTTAAGATTCGATCATTACATCGAAACATGAGGAGCCGAAATTCCAGAGGGCCCAAGACAACAGGACAACATCGTAAATTAGATCCCTCGGGCCAGACCGTCGGAAGAAAGCCTTCTCTTTCACAGAACAGCTTGCAACATTTAAAACAAAAGGAACACTTATTGATAATTCCAACGCAGGAAGGAGATCGTCAAATTTGGGGCAAGTAATCACGGTTGATGGTAAAAGAGATGGCCATCACATGGGTTCCACGCTGGAAATCACGAGCTTCCTTAGACTGACTTTTCCCCCACATAGAAGATAGACCAGACTGAAATTCCTTTGCCACAGAGTCGCTTCCATAGGCACCTAAAATCATCTTAAAAGACTTTCATTTTCATTTTAATGAAACTAAACATTTCTATGCATAACTCTATATCATGTATGTAACCCACACATTAGACTATCATGTTTTAAGCACATATTATGTATGTCTTTTTAATAACTATTGAATGACTTTAAGGGTTATTCGTGTTTGGTATGTATGAGTTTGACAATTCTAGCTTGAAACATTTCTTCCAATTGATTCTTTGTCAAATGTATCATATTCTGGTTATAGAAATCACATCCAAAAGTATACTTTGCAAGAGTGTGTAAAATTCGGACAATGTGACTGACCACGACATGTTGATTTATTGGTTGGGTGGAGTAACAAAGCAACACCCGAGCCAGAATAGGATCTAATTGGTCAAGACACCCAGATGGGATGTGTTTAGAAGCCGAGTTTAAAAACTCAGGACACCATCAAACTCTCCTCTCCTTTTTCTTCTTTCTTTCTTCTTTTTGCTTTTGCCTTTTGCCACCGCGTTTTGATGCTGCTTTTTAGTGCTCTTTGAGCATGCTCTGGCCTACATGCCAGCTGCTACTTAACACCACGATGAGAAGAAAAGCCACCTAGTCTCTTTACATCCTTTTATCCCTTTTCTGTGTGCTGAAAATGATCATTATAACAATGCATTGAAAGTATACTTTCAAAGTATATTATTAAATAACCTGAAGTTATAGTATGTTTTAAGTCACATTTTTGAGTCATTTTTAAGTTTACTTCTTCATGCTTGGAATTTATTACTTGGACATACATTGCTTTCAGAAAGGAATAAAACAAATAAATAAAGCGAATGCATTATAAAGTGTACAGTCAAGTAAACACTGTCTATATTGCAAGACCAAAATCTGAAGTTCACTCACTCTGCATTAATGTTATATCACTGCATTATTATAACATATCATTATAAATTTTATGGAGAAATAAAGCTGAAAAACAACAATTGGCATTGATATCTGTATAAAGCTGCAGAAGTCGTTCCCCAGGAATCAGTTTTTAGTCTCTTTCAATATTGTTTGGAAGTGGAATGACATACAGTTTGTCCTTAGACCTAATAATTACACATTTACATTTGAGTGACTGTGGATGGACAGCAAATACATTATGAGACACTATGTAAATGTTCAGGATATATTTAGCTGAACATCTCTAAAAATAATTACATGCACATTCTTTAGTTAAAACACAGAATCTGTTTGTGGTGGATACAGAATATGCCCCATCCTCACACTTGAAAGCCACCAGGGTCATAATTTCACTTAACAGTACAACAGATTTGTTTCTCTTTTTAAGAGTCATGTTATTACAGGAATGATAAAGAACACCGCTCACTGCAAAAGGAAAAAAGAAAAGATTTTTGATGCTGTTCACTTTATTTAAACAATTCCTTTTGATTTAACACCATATATCAGGATTCCTGTTCAAACATGACTGCATTGAACAGACTTGAAACAACCTTTTCTTTTACTTACTTACTTTTTCTTTTCTTCTAAATAATGTTTTTGGAGAAAATATGTTTATAGAGTATAGGGCTGTAGGTTATTATAACTAATTAAAAGCTAATCAAATAAATACATAAACAATAGTAAATATAGCCTATTTAATATATTTTTATATTTACTATATTTCACTGGAAAAAATGATTAATTGAATTTACTACATTTTTTTTAAAGAAAGTGGTTGCAATCAATTTATTTTAGCTACATTTAAATAAACAAATTTAGTCGACTACCTTTTTTATTTATTTAAATGTAGCCAAAAATTGTTTGCAAACACTTACCTTAAAAAAAATATTATTTTCAGTGTACATAAATCTTTCATATTACGCCTACATTAAGCCTTTTTTAATGTAATAATGTTTACTTAAGCTATGGCAAAATATATATTTTTAGTGTGTTTCCTAAAAAGATTCAAAAACGTGGTCGTTTTCTAGTCAGTCGCGTGACGTCACCCGTCCAATCACAGCTGAGCTGAGCTCATTCAAACTCAGAGAGTCAAGAAACATAAAAAGGTAAGCATTTCAAGCTTCTTTATTCCTATTTAATGCACTTTTGAACGTTTCTGATTTATTTTCGTATCTTATTATTTTAACCAGCTCAGCAACGCTAATGTAAAGAGGAACTAAAACGCCATTACATCAAAGTTATCAATGGCAAGTGTTAAATATGTAGTGTTTTACACTACAATTTGTCAGTGCGAAAATAAAAAAAAAGTTTTTTTGTGACTTTCTTTCTCAGTCGGACACACAAACAAGTCCGGTGATTTTTGTCTTTTAAACCAGAAAGACGGCTGACAGATATAACCGACTCTCGCCCCACAGAAACTAAAACAACAGGTAACACAAACCCACACATTCACTATATTACAATAGTTTTAAACTTTGTGTTAATCGTTATTTATGATCCGCTTCGTCAGTTTCATCTATATCCATGTGATGCTAATTAAGTTTACTAATGCAGCCGAAGCCCGGTAAACAAAGCGGCTCGAGGAGCATTAATGATGGCTGTTTTGCTAACGTTATTTACTATTTCAGACTGATATTTGCTCCTCACGTTTTTTAATTAGAAACTCATACTTGCATATATTTTTGAAATCAATATTTTCAGAGCAAAGGCAGCGTGGAGTGCTGGGATGTCAAAGTCATCAAGATAGCTGCAATACTACGAGCCTAAAGTGAAGAAAGTAGAATTCACTTTGATTGAATTGATGGGTTTTAGTGTCATCAACCATCATTTCTGAAAGTTTTTTTTTTTAAGTATATTTCTTCATTTTTGGATGAATTGCTATTTTTGCAAATGTAGCAGCACATATTGGTCTTCTGAAGCAGTACAATATTTTAGACTGAAATTTAAATAATTGATCAACTTACAATATATACATATGCATACACAGCCCAGACAAATACTGGTTCTTCACACCACATGAAGGACATCATGATATCCAAGGATCAAGGATGTTAGATGTAATGTAGTGTGCCACCATTTTTGATTCAGACTGTATTAGCAAAATGAATAACATATTACATTTCAGTTTGCCTTGGATTTAATGTCATTACGCTTCACAAGAATAGAGTTGAGTCTTGAAAATTCTAGTTCTAGTAGGCTTTCTTAATATGGATTACAAAAAAGGTCTTGTGTGTTATATTTCCACTTGCACTTATCTTAAAGTTGCTTTGGGTTTGTATAAAGGTGTGTTGATATATTATTTATATTTATTTGGTTGTTTTATTAATGAAAAACCCAATTCAATTCAAGCTCAAGAACATTCAGCTGATTTACCCCTGAAAGTTTTTCCCAATTAAATCCAGCTGACCGACAGCTCTGGAAGACATGTTGTGAAAATTACTACAAGTTTTTGAAAAATACTACAGGGTTTTAAATGGGCACACACCCTACTGAATAAACACTACTCTGATCCTTCACACCTTTATTTTCAATTAACCTTTGTTTTTCCACACAATTCTTAATTTTATGATTTGTGACATATACTAACACTTTTTTAATGCATTTAGAAAAGGAGGCTGACCAGGTGCAGAAGGCAGCAGTCCCCATCATTGCTGTTGAGGAGGAAGAGGAAATGTCACGAGGAACAATCATGTTTTGATTGTCTTTTAAGACAAAGAGATGATGTTAACCAAGTCTAGTGTCAGTGCACTGCTGCTGCTTTTTGCACTTTATGCCCTTATTTAGAGTACACTAACTTCTCAAAGCAGCTTTACAGAAAAGGCATGTGTCTACATTACAATTTAGCCTGATCTGTTCTATAAATACTATACTTTTCAACTTGAATAATAATGCTACATGGGTTGTACTCACTTCTGTTGTATACTGTATGTTTGACTAATAAACTGGAAGCAATATTGATGTGACATCCTGATACAATTCCTCACTGCTAATCATGATCTTCATTCTATTAAGTAGTGTGGGTTTACAGTTTTTCTCGATTGCTAAAACACTATAACCAGGCTTTTGAACTAAAATTTTAAAACCATAGCGCTATTTATCATAAAGGACAGCCATTTCCCTAAACTATAAACACTATTCCCCTGCTTTAACACATGAGTCAGATTTGGTGAACTGTTACTGTAAAACTCTACACACAAATCCCTTTATTTCTCAGTGCTTACACCATGTGTTTATTTAGAAAGCACTAGCATTCAATATTGTTCACTCAAATCTGCACGGTTTGAGCTCAATTAGTACACAATTACCCAAGTGGAAACACTAGGAGTCAAAGTTTATCACACCAATCAGAACCTTTGATGGATAAAGGGCCAAAGTCAGCTTACAGTGTTTCTCAGTGGCTTTGGTGCATTTCTCAGATCAGAAATGAAATTCTCAAAACTTGTTCAAACTCCACATCATCTAATCACTTGTGCACATCATAAAAAGTTTCTCATTCTTTTGAACAAGTTGCGATTGCTTTGGTACATTCATGCAACTGATTATGTGCATTTGTCTGCGGTTTCCTACATTAGCAGTTGCTATTGACATGTTGCTTTTAATAAATTAATAAATTGCTTTTAATAAATTTTGCATGAATTGTTCAAGTGAATCTTGACTTTCACTAATGGAAGAGAATATAGATCAAACAATGCCAAACCAGTTCTCTGAAATAGCTCAAAGGTACATCTCATCAACCTTCAATTGGAAAGCATATATAGACAGAGGACAACACAAGAGTTACAAATTCTGACAGTGGACTTTCTCATTTTTATTTTTGCCTTTGTGCCCATATTTCTTTTTATTTTCTATTTCACAATGACGTTGTAATGTATTTTTTTTATGTTTTTTGGTCAGACCACTAGTAAAAGTGTAACTGTGAATCATATCCAGTCTTTTTCAATCAATATCCCACATACAGTAATGTGTACATTTGTACTTTTGAAATTGATATGTGGCATACATAAGAAGTGCAGCCTTCTGCATTTCAGTTCAGTGACTGTTATCCAAACTGTTGCCATAGTTTACATCAGGTAATACTAACAGAGTGCAGTTATATTGACAACATGACTAAGCATTTTGCCTATCTTGTTTGTAAACAATGACACAAGGACATCAGGCAAGCGAGAGGATTTTACCCCCGCTGCCTGGCCAGGGTCAGTATAGCTGGTAATGCTGAAGAGGTTCTCTGGCCTGTCCCAGACCAAAGACGGGATACTGGGGAAGAATAATTATTTTTGTTGTTGTTTGCTGTATTGTACTGTACTCTACAGTACATTACAGTTTTTCTCAATTGCTAAAACACTAAAACCCATTGGCTGAACAAAGTTCTCAGTTGCCTTACCTCATTTAGCTAATTGTGCAGTCTGTTGTCAATACCTTAAACCATTTCACATGGTAAAACACAATTTGCAGATCTCACTTAGACTTTTCAGCAAAACTCTAAACATATTCTCATTCTCAAAACACATTCTGCACTCTAATGAACATGTCATCCATACTGGTAAACACAAGTGGCAACAATCAAATACAAATAGAGAACACATGTCATTGATTGAGTGTGAATGCGAGGTGGGTGACGAGGAGGAAGAGGAAGAGGAGGAGGAGGGCAAGAAAGAGCAGGAGGAGGGAAAGAAAGAGGAGGAGGAGGGAAAGAAAGAAGAAGACAAAGAGTGGAAATATCTGATGAAATTCGAGCAACAGTCATAGACCATGTTCTTGTCCATGGACTGACAATGAGGGAAGCAGGACTTCCCTCATTGTCATTTGAGTCGGAATTTGAGGAATTTTCTGTGTCCACCATAGTAAGGACATTCAGAGAAGAGAACAGGTACAATATACTACTGTATTTTTGTAATTGCAAATTTACTGTACTACACTATATGCAGCTGTTTCAATAGACATTTGTAAAGTTCATCACTGTATGTACAGTACTGCATGAATATTTGTTGTAACTGCACATCTACTTTTTGTAGAATTGCAAGGCTACCACATGCAGGTGGAAGGACAGCTATATTCACTCGGGAGCAAGAGGCCGTTATAGTGGGCATGGTCCTTCAAGATAATGTAATACGACTCAGAGAAATCCAGGAACGAGTGATACAAGACAACACACACTTCCAGGGAATCGACAGTGTGAGCATTTCCACAATTGACCGTGTCCTCCATCGTAAAAGGATGCGAATGAAACAAGTATACAGAGTACCTTTTGAGCGCAACTCACCAAGGGTGAAAGAACTGCAAGCTCAGTATGTGCAAGTAAGTGTACATTCAGAAACATTTACTGTAATCCAGATTGTCTACAGTACTAACACATACTATGTGAATGACATTACTCTTCAGTGCATACAATGTATGTGAATCAGAAGTGCATACAGTAGGCCTAATTGTACTCTACAGTATAACACTGTCTCTGTACGACTTACAAAATTCTAAATACAGTATATCGTATTTCTACACAGACAAAATTTGACTTGGAATCCTTGGACAGACCCCATGACTTCATCTTTGTCGATGAAGCAGGCTTCAATCTAACAAAGAGGAGACGGAGAGGCTGAAACATGATTGGACAGCGGGCCATTGTAGAAGTCCCTGGTCAACGAGGTGGCAATGTCACAATCTGTGCTGCTATCAGCAACCATGGTGTTCTACATCACCATGTTACACTCGGGCCATATAACACCCAGCACCTTCTAAGATTTATTGCCAATAAGATATATTTTATTTGAGCAGTAGGGTCAAGAGCTAAATGAGAATCCCATTCCCACCTATGTGATAGTGTGGGACAATGTCAGTTTCCACCGAGTTGCTCAGGTAAGGGAATGGTTTAACATCAATGGGCAGTTTATGAACTTGTACCTCCCTCCATACTTTCCATCTCCAAGAAGAGAAAAACTCCTCAATCTGATTCAGGAAAGGCAAGTATATGATAGACAACCCTACACCAGAGTAAATCTGCTGCAAGCCATGGATTTAGCCTGTGGTGATATAGGTGAGGAATCATGTCAGGGCTGGATACGGCAAACAAGAGGCTTCTTCCCCCATTGCCTCAGGAGGGACAATATTGCTTGTGATGTCGACGAAGTGCTCTGGCCTGACCCAGCCCAAAGACAAGAAGAAGCACATTGATCACATGTTTACTCCTTTGATTTTTGTCCGTTTTAGTATTGTATACTGTAGTATAGTGCATTGTAGGCTGTATAATGTAAAATGAACAAATTGTATGGCCCTGAACATTGTTCTTTCCATTTGTTAACAGTACTGACTGCTCAATTTTTTGTCTGGTTGCAGGTTCATATCAACAAAGAACAAGAATTACAGTATCGCAGAGACAAAGGACAAGTTTGTGAGATGCAGGGTACAGTACTGTAAAAATATGGGTACAAGGAGGAGGAACAAAAAAAATTGCAAAGAGCAAAGCAGAGTAGTAATTTCTGATCTATTTTGAGCTACTATGATAGAACATGTTTTCGTTCATCAAAAGACAATGACGGAAAAAATATTAAATTTGTTTTGAGATTAAAAATGTACTTCTCCCTGAGAACTATATGTTTTGAACAATGTGTTTTCTATTTTTTGGTGTATTGTTTACTGACTGCTTGATAGTGTATATCATTTTGATCACTTTGTTTATGATTTGAGAGCAGTGCTTGATTTTGAACACAGGTAAAACTGTTTTGAGGTGAAAGTTTCATTTTGCGAGAGGAGTCAGAGGTTTTGTAAATAGTGCTTGAAGATGAGGTTTTGTGTTTAATGTTTTCAGAAAATGGAGCAAGGTTTCAGAAATTGTGTTTTAGCAATTGAGAAAAACTGTAAATTGAGGAATAAAACATTTGGGCAGTACCATACTTATTACCGTTTTTTGCAGTATTGTTTTGAATTTATCTCATCTGTGTAAAACTGTGTTGTAGTGTGTGTGTTTTTGACTGTTTGTGTTCTGAGAGCAAAGTTTGTTTTTTTAGCAAGATTGAGTTGTTTTGAGTGGATAGCTTCATTTTGATCTGAATATAGGAAGTTTGGGGAATTGAGTTAGAAGTTATGGATTCGTGTTTACTGTTTTGTGAATACGAGGCATAGTTTAAATAAATGTGTTTTAGCAATCGAGAAAAACTGTAAAAAGAAAAAGTTGTATGAACATGCCCTCTGACCTTACCTCTTTTACTTTAACAAATGCTGTTCTTGCAGAGTTTCCACACACAAGTATCTGATGTGTGAGTGGCCATCAGGCGCAAATGTAACAAAGAGCAATTCTTTACAGAATTGCAATATTTTTTGGACATGTATAATTTGAAATTGTTTTGTATTGTTTTTGATTTGTTTTATTGTATTTATTTTACATGTTTGAAATATTTTTATTTTTTTATGTTTCTTTCAGCATTCTTTTTATTTTAAAACATGGTGCATTTATGTTTTGCAATGCTAATACCATTTGAGGTTTAAATAAATACCGTTTGAAATGTTAATAATCTGTCTCTGTCTGTCATTGAATTTATGTATTTATTGTTATGACCTTAAAAAGTGGATTCAGCATTGGGGGAAAATTTGTATATTTTAACTTAAAAATAATAAATTTATAGTTTATTGCTTGTGTGTTTCAAAGACACTCATAATTAATTTGTAATGTACTCGTGATACAAAAATGTACACTTTAATATCACTAATCAAGCATGAAAATAGGCATGTACTTAAAGTGTACTAAGTATACTTGAAGTTGTTCCAATTTAGCATCAAAATGTACACTAAATACACTTAAAGTTATACCTTAGTATAATTTAATTACAACTAAAATACACTTACTACAAAAAAAAAGTTGTTCCAAAATAGCACACTTGAGGTATACTGACAATAAGTCTGGCTGCAAGACGTGTTTTATGAAATGTAGTGAAGTAAAAAGTACGATCTTATGCTTTGGAATGTAGTGAAGTAAAAGTAAAAGTTACTCAAAATAAAACTACTCCAGTAAAGTACAGATACTTGAAAAATTTACTTAAGTACAATAACGAAGAAGTTTTACTTCGTTACTGACCACCACTGCCAGCAGAGGTTGTACTTCCTTCGCCAGCTGAGGAAGTTCAACCTGCCACACGAGCTGCTGAAACAGTTCTACTCTGGCATCATTGAATCCGTCCTCTGCACATCAATAACTGTCTGGTTCAGCTCAGCTACCAAATATGACCTCAGAAGACTACGGAGGGTAGTCCGGACTGCTGAGCGAATCATTGGTACAACCCTCCCTACTCTCCAAGAACTGTACTCATCCAGAGTGAGCAAAAGGGCTGGCAAAATCACTCTGGACCCCTCACATCCAGCACACTCCCTCTTTGAACTGTTAACTGTTACCGTCTGGTCGACGCTACAGAGCTCTGAGCACCAGAACGACCAGACACAGGAACAGTTTCTTCCCCCAAGCAATCCATCTCATGAACAGTTAACTCTTAACAATAAACATGAAACGCACAACACTATCATACTTTTTATTTTTATTTAACACACATACTTATTACATTTCAAATTTGCTCCTAACATATCTGTACATGCTGAATTGTCTATTTTGTATATTGTGTTTGTGCTTTTTTGCATATTGTCCATTTTGTATATTTGTACATTACTATTAAGATTTTTATTTAATTTTTTCAATTATTATTATTATCTGTGTCCTGTCCTGTCGCTGTCATTCTGTTGCACTGTGGAGCTACTGTCACTAAAACAAATTCCTCGTATGTGCAAACAAACCTGGCAATAAAGCTAATTCTGATTCTGATTCTTTATTCACTATATTGCCAAAAGTATTGGGTCGCCCCCTTCTAATGAACAGGTTTGACTACTTTAGTAATTTCTATGAGTACAAATCTTAATGTTTAAGCATATAATGATATTCTAGGAAATTGTGTGCTTCTAATATTATAGCAACAGTTTGGACTCTTTTCTATTCTAACATGACAATGTCTCTGTGTATAAGACAAGGTTCAAAAAGAAAATGATTGATTCAGTTAGTGTGGAAGAACTTGACTGGTCTGCATAAAACCAAGTCCTAATCCCAGTTTAACACCTCTGGTGTGACTGTAAATGCAGACCTTGAGCCAAAAACTCATCACTAAACACCAATGACTTGTATATACACTATCCGCATTCATTTCACTCGTCTAGTACAAATATGTTGCTTTGTTTCATAATTACACTTCTTTATTTAACTCAAAAAATGGAAGTGAAATGTGACAACATGCCCTGTAGGTGGGGTACATTGTAACGTCGTAAATAGGGATGGGTACCGAAACTCGGTATTAAATCGGTCTCGGGGCTAAATTATGAAAGACCGGAGTATCGATAAGCTC
Source organism: Schizothorax lantsangensis (assembly GCA_027422415.1). Classification (NCBI taxonomy): domain Eukaryota; kingdom Metazoa; phylum Chordata; class Actinopteri; order Cypriniformes; family Cyprinidae; genus Schizothorax; species Schizothorax lantsangensis. The sequence continues at coordinate 11,360 of JAPDDO010000174.1, forward strand.
TGACGTTATCGGTTCTGCTGTCGGTACTGGAGAAATTAAGGAAACACACATACATGATTTATTGTTGCTATATATACATTAATTAGCTAATTTTCTCTCACCAGAGTTGCCAGCTGTTTTAATGTGCAATAATATTCAAACATTTGTCTATTATGCATTTTTGCTATTCGCAATTCAGAAGCGAGATCGCGCTCACGCAGAGGAGCTTCAGCACGCGCAACATGAAAGCCCTGTTTAATTATGATGAGATAACTATTCAAACATCTGCTTACGCTTTAGGCCTGTGGCTGTTATATTAAGCTAAGTTTATTCTTTTTATTTCGATTCGGCTTCCAATGATTATAGCCGCGTTTCTTCTAGCACAACTTCCATCCCTTTACAGCGGTGCGCATTCGTTCCTCCATAACCCAAACTTAACGTCAGAATCATCATCGGTGATTGTTGTAAAATGCTGTCTTTACTGTTGCTAAATTGCGGGACATGTTTGATAATAAAACGTTGAAACATCCGCACAAGAGATGCTGTTTCTCAGGCTGAAATGTATGTATGTATGTATGTGTGTGTGTGTGTGTGTGTGTGTGTGTGGTGTGTGTGTGCGTGCCTGCGCAGCGGAGGAGCGCGCTCCAAAACGGACAAGCGAATTACACTGAGCTTCGGGCGCGTCCAAACGATCAAATACACACGAAATATGTCAAAATGGCCGGCTACGAGAGCATTCACTTAAACACCGTTTATGTCTTAAGTGGACCAGAACAGTTGGGAGAAAATCCGATGTGTGTCAATATATTGTCTTAAAGTGACAGACTGGCGCTTCATCAATGTTAATCAAAGAACAAAATGTGAGAGAAAATCACTCACAGTTCTTAATCTGAATAACGGTATAGCTTTAATAAGCATTAATCTATCAGTACATACAGTGAAAACTATGCAGTGTTCATTTGCATTTGATTACTTTTAGATTTCTTTTGTAAATATTACTTGAACATTCATGTTAGTAGACCTTCATTGAAAAATGAAAGCACTGTTTATTTAATTTCATTTGCATATTTGTTTTATTGTATTTGTCAGCTGTTTTTTTTTTTACTTTGTTTCTTTGTTCATGTTCTTACTGTATCTTATCTTATGTATATAAAACACAAAAAATGCCTGCACACTGGTGCATTTACAAATTGATGTTTTATATTCATTTAATTAAATATTTATTTTGCATTCCAGAATATAAAGCAATGTTAATTCAGCTCCTAATCTGTCATATATATATATATATCAAAAAGTACCGATAAGAATACCGTTAAAGTACCGGATCGATAAGCGGTATCGGTAAGAGTAGTAATACCGTTAAAACCTTAACGATACCCATCCCTAGTCGTAACATGACCATATATCACAGCTTAAAATGTTATCTATTAGACAAACTAAAATATTGTCAATAAAATAAAATTATTAACCTTTCAAATAAAATAGTTTTTTTTTTTAGAATTAAAAATAATCTAATTTTGGAGTTTGACAACGAACACATTGCAACCTTGCTTGGTACGGCCCTGATCGCAACACACAACTATACAGTATAGCCCAGTTTAAAACAATGTAGGCAAATATATGATGAAACACATTCAGAAAAACACAGACATACACTCCCCTCCCTCCACATACAACTCTCACAGAACACCAGACACACAAACGAGCCAAAATGCTTTACATTTCTTGAAATAATAATTTCTGAACATTAAACATCAATTGCCAGTCTTTATTCACCTGTTTCTCCTGGCTCTCATAAAAGTAAATAGTGTAAATTATATAGCTAATGTCATAGAATAACATAGTTTAATAATAGCGGGGCACATTGTAACGCAGTGTTACAACGTTCCCCATCTGCACAACTGGAATTTAAAACTTGTTAGTGTCTTCTGCTAGTTAGCAAAGCATTAAAGAACTATCTAAACTAATAAATAACAGATTGGAGATTAAAATAATAGCACATTTGTCTCATTTTAAATTAACACTAAAATTTGAGTTGAAAAATTTACTTCAGTCAGAAATGAACTTTTACTATGGCAAAATGAATATTCAGCGATTTCTTCGTAAGATTTTTTAATTTTGGTGCACTTTTTTTCTCTATATAATTTTTATATGGTAACTAGTAAATGCCGTAAATTTGGTTATGCTAGCATGTGTGGACGTTAAAACTAACCCCACGTAAGCCCTGTGCTCCCCTACATCAGTCTTAGTACATAGCAAATCTACTCAGGTAAAGTTTTTAATTATTTATACATTTTATATGTAATTTGATCACTAATTATAAGGTTTCTTTTGCCTAATGACTTTTTTAGGCTTAACAAACCCTTCCAGGATGTTGAAGGGAGGGTTTTGTTTGATAGTAATAATGGACAGTTGGTTTTCCCATGGTTGCACTTTTAATAATAACAAATAAAGTACATCAATTTGGATAATAGTGTACTAATAATGTTCTACTCACCTAATGTGTTTTCAGTGTTCTTTTCCAGCTGTCCTCCAGCAAACTACACCAGCCTAATATACAGTAGTGCTGCTATGGGGCAGGGCCTGCTGGGGCTATAGCCCCGCCTTAAATTTGCATTGCACACGGAAGTCTCCTGTTTTTTACTTTCTTCAGTGTGATTTCATTAAATATTAAAAGCCATTTAAAATCCTAAAAAATAAAGTTTTAATGAATATGATGTGTTTTTAATATTATAAATGCAAACTTATATTTCCTTTACATTACAGCAAAAGATGTCTGTGAGACTTCTGCACGGTACTGTATATGTGACCCTGGAGTCATAAGTAGCACAGGTATATTAGTAGCAATAGCCAAAATATACACTGTATGGGTCAAAATCATTTGGATATTAAGTAAAGATCATGTTCCATGAAGATATTTTGTAAATTTCCTACCATAAATATATCAAAATATCCACAATACCATCTCCTCCTCCATCACCCTCAGCACTGGCTCACCACAGGGCTGTGTGCTGAGCCCCCTCTTGTTCACTCTGCTGACGTATGACTGCTCGGCGAGACATCCCAGCTGCCATATAGTGAAGTTTGCGGACGACACAGCAGTAGTGGGACGCATCATTGACAATGATGAGTCGGAATACAGAGAGGAGGTGGAACATCTGGTGCAGTGGTGCAGAGGTAACAACCTCTGCATCAATGTAAAGAAGACCAAGGAGATGGTGGTGGACTTCAGAAGGACAGGTGCCCTCTTCTTCCCCTGTACATCGGAGGAGTAGCTGTGGAAGTGGTCTCTAGCTTCAGGTACCTGGGTGTGTATATAGCCGAGGATCTCACCTGGAGCGCCAACACTACCCGGTTGGTTAGGAAGGCCCACCAGCGTCTTTACTTCCTCAGGAAGTTGCGGCGAGCTGGACTTGGAAGCTCAGTCCTGAGGAGCTTCTATCACTGCGCGGTGGAGAGTGTCCTCTGCACCTGTATCACTGTGTGGCACGGCAGCTGCACTGCTGCTGAGAAGAGGGCTCTGCAGAGGGTGGTGAGGGCTGCACAGAGGACCGTAGGGAGCAGGCTTCCCACCATCACAGACCTCTACACAGCACGATGTAGGGGGAGGGCCCTCCGCATCATGAAGGATTCCACTCACCCCGCACATGGACTCTTTCAACCCCTCCCCTCAGGCAGGCGGCTGAGGAGTATCCGGAGCAAGACCACCAGGCTCAGAAACAGCTTCTTCCCTGAAGCTGTTAGACTGTTGAACTCTAGCCATGCTCTATAGGCACTCCTTCCCCCTCCTGAATGCGCGCATGCGCGCACACATATACACACACGCAGACTGACCTGTACTAAAAACACTTTAAGGGTAATACTTCATTCATTATAGGTGCAATATTACGGATTACCTCTTTTGGATTATTTCCTCTTGTACATGAGTATTTATGAAGTATTCATAATACTTTCTTTTTGTGGCTTAAACCGGGACCTGAGTTCTAATTTCGTACCATAACATGTAAATGTGAGCTGGTATGACAAATAAAGTTTCTGATTCTGATTCTGATTCTGATTCAAAACTTAGATAAAATTAAAAATTAGTAATATGCATTGCTAAGAACTTCATTTGGATAACTTTAAAGGCGATTTTCTCAATATTTAGATTTTTTTTTGCACCCTCAGATTCAAGATTTTTTAAATAGCTGTATTTCAGTGTAAGGGAAACAGGTCAATGTAGCTCAAAAGGAATCATTTATGATTTTATAGGGAATTTGAACAGACTCACTGTTTCACGGCTGATCACTGAGTAGGCAGCGATTCACTGAACGAGCCGTATAACCTCAACTCTGCGCTGGATATTAAAATCCAAAATATAGTGAAAACACTATTAAATAGCACAGTAACAAGATCGGCAGTTTAAGACATTAACTTGTAAGCACAAAACACAAGATACTTCTCTTTTCAATATAAATAAGACTTTATTGGATAAATCTAAGACATGTAAACTAATCTAACACATGAACACACGCATTCACACAAGTTGCAGAAAGAGAGAAAGTGAGGAAAGGATGAGTTTAAGAGAATGAAAATGTGAAATCCCAAGTTTACAGCAATATGTACAGCAATGTAAATGTTATGTATTGTAATTTTGAGGTTATTTGAAATGAACACAGTTCTATTTACTTTGTGAAAGGCTGTCGCCATCCTGTTCTGTGAGAGTGACTGTGTGGAGAAAGGAGCCTAATAAAAGAAAGCTGCTCTGTTTGACTCAACGATTTTGGTGTCCTCCTCCTTTACCCCTCACCTCAACACAACGCAGAGACATTTGGGGGAGCACACCGACGAAGAGGGTTACATATATATATATATATATATACAGTATATATATATATATAAAACATATTTTGTGTTAAAGTAATGTTTAATATTTCACAGTTTAGCTCACATAGATGCTGTTGTGCTCAGTGTGTGAAGAGTTCTGAAGAAGTGTCCCAAAGTATTGTCAAATGTGTCTTAGCAATTGTAAAAAATAATAATAATAATAATGCTGTTGGCAAAGTTTCAAAATGTATAACAATTACTTTAGATATATGGCTGGCTGTGATTTTCTAATAGTTTCAAATGAAACTAATAGACTCAAATGTAATGAAGTCATTTTTATTTAAAAAAACTGTTCGAACATTTAAACAACAATAAAAAATAAATACAAAATGCACATACCAGTGCTTACAGTACAGTAGTCAAGTAAATTGGTCAAAGTGCAAAATGTACCACAAAGCTAAGTCTAAAACACAGTAGTGGGTCAGTTTTCATCACAATGGTAAAGTGTAAATTTCTTTCTTTGCTGCAAACATGCCAAACTACGAGCTGAGCTCCACCTGTTCGCCATCATTATCGTTCAACAACGAGTTCTTTTCATTCACAAAATGAGATGTACCAGTTCGGTCATTTTGTTCATGAATGACATGTATCAGTTCATTCAACTCGTTCTTGAACAAGATCTCTCGTTCAGACTCAAAAGCAACTCGGTCAGTAAAAGGCATTTTCGTTCACTACGTTCAACAAATCACATGCTCCGTCACATCTCATACTCAAAGGCTATTTTCTCGAGGTTTAGTTATTCTTTGACAGGTTGAAACAGTCCACAGAACTAATAGCTCCATGCTAATCCGGAGGGAGGGATTTCAGTGAACATGAAATATGAGTCAATGGATTACGTGAACGAGAACGATTCGTTCACCTCAAAGATTTGTTCAAAAAGAACGATTCGTTCACGAATGTAACATCACTTCACATCAGGTCTCAGCTTGTGTACGCAAGTTTTTGAGTTGGCCTGAACTTGCATGCAGCAGAGAATTGCAGAGAATTGTATAAGAACAGCATTTTGTTCATTTAGATTATTTTCTGGCTGACAAACAAAGCTTTATTAATTTTCTTTATATGCGTAAATAGCAGCTTAAACAACAGACCATGAGGATTCACACACTGTCACATCACGCGCATCTGTGAATGCAGAAAAGCTAATTAAGTAGGCTATATAAAAGGAATAAAAATAAACAGGACTACACAAAATATATTTCTCTTAAAATAATTAACAGATTATCAAAAGAAAAAACCTGCACAACAAGTATATGCTACGCTCATTTTTGTGACAATTTTCAATGCATTTTATTTGTTTTCTTTAAATCTTTATTTTATTAAATCCAACTGATTGCGCTGGCACCTCAAGTGCTCACACAACTTATCAGTTCTAGTGTTGCTAACTCAATATTTTCGATCATTCGTACGATGGGATTGGCGGCATATGAATGTTTCGTGACTCACATATGAACTCTGTCGTAAGTTGATTTGTGCGCTTGGATCTGCGCATGTTTCTACGTTAGATTGATAAATGAGGCCCACTGTGCCTACACACAACTACAACTGAAAAACAAATGAACCTTTCTCTTGTCCTCTGTTTTCAGCTTGTCAAGAACATTGAGGGAGAAGCCAGGCTTCAAATTGTTGGTGACCCTGCTTTCCCCCTCCTAGACAGGCTCATGATATCAACTCGGCTAATTTGAACCCAGTACAGAGTCATTCAGTGTGTACCTTAGCTTGCTCTGGGTCGGTATTGAAATTGTTTTTTGGTATCCTTAAGTCAAGATGGAGGGTACTTCTTAAGAGGAGTGACTTTCACTTCATATGCGGACCAGCTGTGATCACTACATGCTGTGCTCTGCACAATTTTGGTCAAAAAAGCTGATTTCTGTAACAGCAACTTGGTGGTGGACATCTGTGAAGCCACATTAAATTTCTCACAGTCAAGTCAGCAAATGCACAGCCAGGAAATTGCCAGTGGCAACACTGCGAGGGAGGCTCTAACAAGATATGTCACTAATCACTTTCCCCTTCATACAGGGAACCTTCATCAACATCTGTATGAAACACGTCTCTCATAACACTAAGGCATGTTTAGTGATATTCTCAATATCACAAATTCTTAAATCTGAATCATAGCAAATGAAAAAAGAACAAAGTGACAATGCAGAATAGTGCATGTTACTGTAAACAACATACAAAATATTTCTGAATTTAAATCCGAAGAGTTTTGTTACAAAACAAAAGAACAAAAAATGACAGTGCAGTGTAGTGCGATACAAAATAATATTTGTGTAAACGATCTTTTTGGAAAAACTGTGCCTACGGTGTCTCTACTGAGAGCAGCAGCCTTTGTGTGTGTGCTTGAGGTAGTGCTTGTGTGTGAATATGTGTGTGCGTGTGCGTGTGTGTGCGTGTGCGTGTGTGTGTGTAGTCACCTCAGTGTAGTCGCATCAGTCTTTTCACAAGATAGAAAGGCCAGACACCTTGCTTAAAATAATGATTTTATTAATAAATATACAGAATATAAATAATTTGGATGTTAAAATATGTGATCAGAGCTGTTTACTATTCGAATATGGGCAGGTTATGGAGTCAGTCACAGCATATTTTGGTTATGAGTGAAACACAGGGCGGCAGTCTGAAATTAGCAGTTCCTCACTGAACACGAGAACCAGCATCATTACAGTAGAAACAGGAAAACAGAGACAGATCAATTGCATGTAAATTACTTACAAATGTTTCAATTTTATTTCTAATGTTGTTAAAGAATTTACAGTTTTTCTCAATCAATTTGACACATTTCTCCAAACTCAGGTCACTGTTCTCAAAACAGTTAACACAGTGATCTGAACACTTTGTAATTGTCCAAACAGATTGTAAGGTTTCATTTATACAGGTAGAAAGAGATGATCAAAGAGGAGGATGTAAAAAAGAAGAGAGGAGAAGCAGAGGGAGAAGAGATGAGTAGAGTGAGAGTTTGTCAACACACTTCTATATTTATAAATATTGTGCTATGATTTTTGAGCAGATTTGTAGTCCTTCTGGGACAACTTCTGTTCTTTACCATAAATGTCCAAACATTTTTCTGAATTGAAATTTGAGAACATTCAGGTGGACAATCAAGTTAATTTTGAATGGAACAGCAGTATTTTGTTTGAATAATATATGTGTATACTGTGTGTGTGTGTGTGTGTATATATATATATATATATATATATATATATACAGTGGTGTGAAAAAGTGTTGGCCCCCTTCCTGATTTTTTATTTTTTTGCATGTTTGCCACACTTTAATGTTTCAGATCATCAACCAAATTTAAATATTAATCAAAGATAACACAAGTAAACACAACATGCAGTTTTTAAATGAAGGGTTTTTTTTATGAAGGGAAAATAAAATCCAAACCAACATGGCCCTGTGTGAAAAATTGTTTTTTGGTATCCTTAAGTCAAGATGGAGGGTACTTCTTAAGAGGAGTGACTTTCACTTCACATGCGGACCAGCTGTGATCACTACATGCTGTGCTCTGCACAATTTTGGTCAAAAAAGCTGATTTCTGTAACAGCAACTTGGTGGTGGACATCTGTGAAGCCACATTCAATTTCTCACAGTCAAGTCAGCAAATGCACAGCCAGGAAATTGCTAGTGGCAACACTGCGAGGGAGGCTCTAACAAGATACGTCACTAATCACTTTCCCCTTCATACAGGCAGCGGCGCCTGCAGGTGTACGGCTGGACGCACTGTGCGTACCATGAGTGCTCACACTGACCTGAGATTTGCCTCGCAAACATTTCAGCAATTAGTTGCTATAGCCTATGTGTCCCTTATTTCTGTCGACTGAACCATAATGCCATTAATTATGAATGTATCAGTCTTTTACACGCCAAAGTCAATTTCTGCATATACATAAAATCGTGCTATATGCATTACGCATGAGATCGGGTTAGCCTACAACAATTAATTAGGCTATTTTACAAATGGGAATACAACGGTCATGATGCACACACGAGGGAGGATCAGGAACACAGGGACGAGGACTTAAACTCAAATAATAGTCTTTAATGAACATCAAGGCAGGACAAGGCAGGACTGACATGGACAGAAACACCGGGGAGTCACAAGTAGACCAGACGAAATCAAACTGAACAGGCATGAACTAATATACACAAGGTTAATTACAGATAACGAGACAAACACAGCTGGACAAGAGTTAACTCATAATGACATCAGACGAGGACAGGAAACAAACCAAATATGGACACAAGAGGCGGGAACACATGACAGAGGACTGACATTACTCCCCCCTCCCGAAAGGCTCGTCCCGAGCCTTAACAGTTCCACCGGGGAGGGGGGGTGGGCGCTCTGGAGGCCCCTCAGGACAGACATGGACAGGAACACAGGACGGGGACCTCCAGAGCGGAACAGACAGACAAAGGAGGCCATGGCGGAGCTGGGAGCTCAGGAGGCCATGGCGGTGCAGGGAGCTCAGGAGGCCATGGCGTAGCTAGGGGCTCAGGAGGCCATGGCAGTGCAGGGAGCTCAGGAGGCCATGGCAGGTGGTCCTTGTGGCCGTGGCCTCGGTCCCCTCGGCCCGGCCCCTACAGCCGGAACCCTTTTACCCCCCAAAAAAAAATTCCCTGGGGAAGTTAGGGGGTATAAGGAGCCCTCCGGGGCTAAACAGACAGGACAGTACATGGATAGCCCTCCAGGGCTAAACACACAGGAACAGGACAGGACAGCCCTCCGGGGCTAAACAGACAGGGACAGGACAGGACAGCCCACAGGAACAGGAAGCCCTCCAGGGCTAGCTAGGAAGCTGAGGCTTCCTTTGGGCATGACGAGTTAGGGGCCCTCACAGGGTCCCTCAGCAACCGCTTTCATATCTGCGACAAGGGAGGCAGGCAGCCACAAAACAAGGAGCCGCCTGCCCCAGACGAGTCTCCATGAACAAGACCGACATGATGATTAAAATGTTCCTGTGGGCACAACAAGACAAACACGGCACTCCTGGCCATGACATCAAATCAAAAACAAATCAAAATCACTTTTATTGTCACATCACCACAGCACAAGTGCCTTGGTGAGTGAAATTCTTGAGAGCGTGCTCCAAACAGTGCAAAAAACAAAACAGTTTACATATAGACAGTACATATTTACAGACTGTACAGAAGACAATGTGCAAAATACACATACACATACTCAATACACACAGTGTACTATAAAGACAGTCTTAGTTATCAATACACTATGTACACATTTTACATTATGTACACATCTAAACATTGTGATATGTTAAGGGCAACAGATTATAGATTTACAACAGATTAGTTGTGCAGTAGATAGTTGTGCAAAGGTGCAACAGATTATACATATGCAATGTCGTGGATGTGCATTGTATGGTATCCAGTGATAGCAGATAGGTTGTATTATTGCAGTGTGTGCGTGTAGTCCAGTGGACGGCGGTAAAGTGCAGTGTGTGGCATGTTGTGTGAGTGGGAGTGTGATGTAGGGTGGATTAGTTCTGTCTGTTCATTTGCCTGATAGCCTGAGGGAAAAAGCTGTCCTCAGTCGGCTAGTAGTGCGGGATCGGATGCTGCGGAGACGTCTCCCTGAGGGCAGCAGAGAGAGCAGTCTGTGGGATGGATGGCTGGAGTCCTTGAAGATCCTCCTGGCTTTCCTTATACACCGCCTGGTGTAGATGTCCTGGAGGGAGGGAAGCTCACCTCCAACGATGTGGCGGGCAGTTCGCACAACTCTTTGCAGAGCTTTGCGGTTGCCAGCGGTGCTGTTTCCAAACCAGGCGGTGATGCAGCCGGTCAGGATGCTCTCCACAGTGCAGGTGTAGAAGGATCTGAGGATGCTGGGGCTCATTCCAAACTTCCTCAGCCGTCTCAGGAAGAAGAGGCGCTGATGTGCCTTCTTCAGCACTGCGTCTGTGTGAGTGGACCATGTGAGATCCTCGGTGATGTGAACGCCGAGGAACTTAAAGCTGTTTACCCTCTCCACAGGTGTCTTGTCGATGGAGATGGGTGTGTGTTCTCTGCTCTGTCTCCTGAAATCCACCACCAGCTCCTTGGTCTTGTCGATGTTGAGTGAGAGGTGGTTCTCCTGGCACCATTTAGTCAGGGTACTCACCTCCTCTCTGTAGGCCGTCTCATCGTTGTCGGTGATCAGGCCTATTACCGTTGTGTCATCGGCAAATTTGACGATGACGTTGGAGCTGTGTGTAGCTGTACAGTCGTGTGTGTACAGGGAGTACAGGAGTGGGCTGAGAACGCAGCCCTGCGGGGCACCAGTGTTGAGGATCAGGGGAGATGAAGTGTTGTTGCCCATTCTGACCACCTGACTTCTGCCTGTCAGGAAGTCCAGGATCCAGCTGCACAGAGATCTGTTCAGTCCCAGAGTCTGGAGCTTCGCAACCAGTGTGGCAGGCACTATGGTGTTAAATGCTGAACTGTAATCCACGAACAGCATCCTCACATAGGTGTTCTTATTTTCCAGGTGGGAGAGAGCAGTGTGCAGGGTGAAGGCAATAGCGTCGTCTGTGGAACGGTTTCTGCGGTATGCAAATTGTAGTGGGTCCAGTGAGGCAGGCAGCACAGAGCAGATGTGGTCTCTGATGAGCTTCTCAAAACACTTGCTGAAGATGGGTGTCAGAGCAACGGGCCTCCAGTCGTTCAAGCATGTGATTTTATTTTTCTTTGGTATGGGCACAATGGTGGATTTTTTGAAGCATGAGGGAACCACAGACAGAGAGAGGGACAGATTGAAGATGTCTGTAAAAACCCCGGCTAGTTGGTAAGCGCATGCTTTGAGCACACGGCCTGGGATGCCATCCGGGCCCACAGCTTTGCGGATGTTCAACCGTTTGAAGGATCGAGTTACATCCGCGACAGAAAGGGATAGTGGACTCACCTCTTCTGCAGCAGCTGTGGGAGCGCTCTCTGTGTGGGCGGGGTTATGAGCCTCGAAACGAGCATAAAAAGTATTCAGCTCATCCGGTAGAGAGGCGGCAATGTTCACAGTGGCTGGTTTATTCCCTTTAAAGCCTGTGATGTTGTTGATGCCCTGCCACATGCTTCTTGGGTTGTTGTTGTTGAATTGTTCTTCAACTTTGTTTTTATATTGTCGTTTGGCTGCTTTGATGGATCTCCTGAGATCGTAACTGGCTTGTTTCCGATCGTCAGTGTTTCCGGATTTAAAGGCAGATGTCCGCGCTGACAAGGCTGATCGAACATCGCTGTTAATCCACGGTTTTTGGTTGGGGTAGATGCGTATTATTTTGGTCGGAATTACATCCTCTATACACGTCCGTATGAAACACGTTACAGAATCTGAGTACTCCTCTATGTCACCATCAGATGCTGCCCGGAACATGTCCCAGTCCACGTGATCAAAACAGTCCTGAAGTATAGCGTCCGATTGGTCCGACCAGCATTGAACTGTCCTGAGGGCGGGTGCTTCTCGTTTCAGTTTCTGCCTATAAGCAGGCAGAAGCAGAACGGAGGAGTGATCCGATTTGCCGAAAGGTGGGCGGGGGAGGGATTTGTAAGCGTCCCGGAAGGGGGAGTAGCAATGGTCCAGTACACGATCACCACGCGTGTTGATGGTGATGTGTTGAAAGTATTTTGGAGCTATTGTTCTGAAGTTGGCTTTATTAAAGTCCCCCGTAATAACAAACGCTGCATCTGGGTGCGCGGTTTCCTGCTCGCTTATATTCCCGTACAGTTCCCTGAGTGCCTGGTCTGTGTTGGCTTGAGGGGGAATGTATACAGCCGTGATTATGATCGCTGTAAATTCCCTCGGTAGCCAGAATGGTCTACACAGAAGCATATGAAATTCCAGATCAGGGGAGCAGAAGGATTTAATAGAGTGTAGGTTCCTTTCATCACACCACGAGTTGTTGATGTAGAAACAAACGCCCCCACCTTTGCTTTTCCCGGTGAGCTCTTTCGTTCTGTCCGAGCGGTGCACGGAGAAGCCCGTAAGCTCGATGGCTGAGTCTGGAACCATTGCAGACATCCAGGTTTCTGTGAGGCAAATAACGCAGCATTCCCTTGTTTCTCGTTGGTATGAGATGCGCGCACGCAGTTCACAGAGTTTGTTATCCAGTGACTGAACGTTAGCCAGCAAAATGGTTGGGAGAGGAGGTCGAAAGGCACGGCGTCTCAGTCTGACAAGAACGCCAGCTCTTTCCCTCTTTTCCAGCTGCGTTTCTTTCGTCGTGGTCGTGCGTTCCAGACAAAGGGCTCTGATGCGGTGTCTGTAAACAATCCACCAGCGTTCAGGAACTCAAAGTCCGGTTTGCGTTGCGCGACGTAAGAACCGATGTTTAAAAGCGTGTCTCTATCGTAGACAGTTATACTAACAACATCTAACACGTAAAAACAACAAAAAAACAAACAAAACATACGAAAACCTGCAGAGTTTTCTCGGAGCTCGCAACACGGCTGCCATCCTCGGCGCCATCTTGGTTCATTGGTTCATGTGGACTATATCCACGGGGCTAGGGATAGCGGCGGCGGTGGGCATGAGTCAGCGCCAATCCGGCGGGCTTGAGTCAGCGGCGATCCGGCGGGCTTGAGTCAGCGGCGATCCGGCGGGCTTGAGTCAGCGGCGATCCGCGGGCTTGAGTCAGCGGCGATCCGGCGGGCATTGAGTCAGTGGCGGGCCGGTGGCGTGATCTCCCGCGAACGGCGCGCCTGGGGGAGCGGCAACCCGGGAACTAGGCAACCGCCGGCAGCGGATATCTCCCACGATCGGCGGGCATGAGGGCATCGCGGCCAGCGGACTCGCGGCGATCCCGCCGAACTCCCATGCCGTCTTGCAGTGGGCTATGGTGGGATTACGAGCGGCGACTTCCTTGCCACGGGACAGACACACAGGAACCAAAACAAAGACTTTAGAAAAAAACGAAAAACAAAACAGGGTGAAGGGGCGCCGCTTACGGTTGGGTCTGGTCTTCTGTCACGGTGCACACATGAGGGAGGATCAGGAACACGGAAACGAGGACTTAAACTCAAATAATAGTCTTTAATGAACATCAAGGCAGGACAAGGCATGGACAGAAACACTGGGAAGTCACAAGTAGACCAGACGAAATCAAACTGAACAGGCATGAACTAATATACACAAGGTTAATTACAGATAACGAGACAAACACAGCTGGACAAGAGTTAACTCATAATGACATCAGGAAACAAACCAAATATGGACACAAGAGGCGGGAACACATGACACACACGACAGAGGACTGACAACAACGAATTCATGACAATGTTTTACATTCAAGCTACACGTAAAATTTACAGTGAAAAGTTCTTTAAAAGCATCTGGAATGCAAAAGAGTATTTTTTTTAAAGCTGTTTTTAAAGCGTTTGCTGCATGGATTTAAAAAATAAGCTATATGCCTAATAAATAATTCACATATCAGACAAAATTGCGTTGCAGCTAATCCGTTAAATTTTAAGGTATTCAGAACAGAGCAACATAAAAAAATCTTAAAATATAAGCAGCTATACAATTATAGAACAAAGTTTTACATATAGCCCATGCCATTATAATTTGTGTTTTATTTTTTAATTGTATAGAATTATAAAATAAAACGCAAATTATAATCGGGACTGTTTTAGGCTTTTCTTTGTTCAGGGTTCCCACTTTTTCATGAACACCAGATTCAAGGACTTTCAAGGACTTTTTTAAGCACCATTTATTTTATATCAAGCACCTATCGAATTCACACGCCAGCATATGTAGTGTCATGAAAGACCTTACAGTACTAAACATTTTTCTTACACTTAACATTTACATTAAAAATTTCAGAGTAATAATGTTTTGAATATGTAGGTTTCATAAATTTAGACCATTCTGAGCAGTCGTGTTCAAAGGAATTGAATGAAATCCATTGAAGTTAATACTGGTAATATTCAAATACAATTTCTAAAATATTGATAAAATATGCATCAAACTGGTTTTTGCTGTAGTTTTTGTACAAGATTTAAATTTGACAGAATTTCGCAATTTTTAAATTAATAAAAAGTAGTTAAATGTTGTAATAACACTGTAAAACCTGTTAACATAAAAAAATTGCACACTCTCTCAATAGAGGCGTTACTCATTAATAAATAACTCGTCAAAATTATTTTGTAAATCACTTGTTATTGTAAGTCCTATTTTTTCATCTTTGACCGTCCTAGAGGAATGCAGGTGCTCAAATACGCAGTTGCTCAAAACTTCAATATTTTTTAAAAATATGTCATGAACATTTTAAACCTTGTACATGTGCAAATCTGCAAAAAAATATAAAGAAAAGAAATAAAAAAATAGGACTTTCTATTTGCTTTTAAACTACACGCTTTTCACTAAGCTGTTTTTCTTATTTTTCAAGTTCTACATTTTCTCCTTAGCTCCACGTCGCAGTAAGTTTTGGGAGTTCATTTTTAGTCCATCTCCTATCCTGAAAAGTCTGTCTTGCAGAGATTGACTAAAAATGAGCTCCTAAAACATACTGCTATTCTGGAAGATAAATTCCTCAAACAGTGGTTCAAGAGGATGTGGTGCTGGTCCTTCAAGAGTCACTCTCAACTTATCTGTCCATAAAGCCTATAAAAATTAGTCCATGTATTTCACAACACTTCAGCATGTTATTCTTATTAAGGGAGGGTCATTTTTTAGGATTTTTCACCCAAGCAAAGTCTCTGAGAACCTGACACCTTGTAATTCTGGAGACTCCAGGAAGGTTACAGTTCTGGAAAATGGTGACGCTGGAGACTAAAGGTTTGATGGTTTACACCTAATTCTTCACATTAATTCTTAATTATTTTGCATTTACCATGTGTCTTTTCTTCTCCACCTGTTTTTGTCTAACCCCGCTGACCCAATGAGCATTTCGCTAACCAATGGTCATGCCTTAACTTTGCAATTTCTGTATTGTATTAGTTTTGAATATTTCTCATGGGGATTTAATAATTTTTGATTTTTCAGTTAAATCTCTTTTTTGGCTCATTTTATCAAAAGAAAACCTGCCTAATAATTCTGCACACCTGAATATAAGGAGTTTTTCACTTCCAGCCTTCATGGACAATTATATATCACTTATAAATGATTAAATATAAAATTAATAGTAGTTATTAAGATAAATGTGGTTTGGAATTGGTAAAAATGTGCTTGGAAAAAAATAAGATCAGAATATCAACGTGCCTAATAATTATTCACGCACTGTAAAGATGTGCTCACTTTACACAGAGGGCTTACAAGCGTGATCGCGAAATCGATAGTGAAAGTGAACTTCGAGTGCTCATTCAAATGTGATTTCAATACCCCGCATATTGATAGCGCGTAAATTATATACAATATTAGAATGTTTACGGGAGCGGGACACACACGTTGCGGGAGTGGGCGGTAATGGTCAGAAACTCCGCGAGAGTGGGCTTAAGAAAACTCTAGGCTGTGCATCAACACACACGTGCTACCCCATCTCCACCCCAATCATTAGTGCCGTTTCGTTCTGTCTTTGACAGCACATATCGGACAATTTTTGAAATAGCGCCATAAAATTTATTTCAAATTTAATTCAAGCACTTTCAAGGACCTATGTTTGTTTTCAAGTACTTTCCAGGCCTTGAATCCATATGTCTGAAATTCAAGTACTTTCCAGTACTTTCAAGAAGCGTGGGAACCCTGTTTGTTTTATATTTTAGAGATCCATCAATTATGGTGAAGAAAAGAATTACTCGCAATCTCCTCATTGGACGTGCATGCCTTTAGAGAGAAATGCATCTTTACGGATTACATAATGAAAGAGTTTCTCTTTTCCATTTGAGGTATTTCGTTTTAAAGTAGGCCAATTTAAAGCTTTATAGATATATATTTTTTATCATGTCTGTGGGGCAATACGCTGAGTTTCAGTTCATCATTGTGAAGCGCTCCTTGGTCATGAAACCTGAAGAAACACCTGACAGTTTATACGAAGGAAAAGCCACATTCATGTTCTGAATGTGGAAAGTGTTGTTTACTGCTGCAGAGTTTACATGTACATCAGAAAACTCACACTGGTGTGAGAGAGTACTTGTGCTTTGAGTGTGACAAGACTTTTATTTCAGCGAACTGTTTAAACCTGCACCAGAGGATTCACACTGGAGAGAAACCTTACAAGTGTTCACACTGTGACAAGATATTCAGTCAGTCAGGATCTCTGAAAGCACATGAGAGGATTCACACTGGAGAGTAGATACACATGAAGATCCACTCAGTGGAGAAACCACACAGCGATGTTCACAAGTCTTTATCGCTGGAGTCAGAGTCAAGTCTTGAGTGATTTAATGACTTGCTAAAAAATTCTCATTAAAAATACTCATGAATTGAACTCATCCTAATTACGAAGCTCTAGACAAAATATATGATCTTCTATGATATTTTTTGTAAGGTTAATGTACTTCCAGCCTGTTACTTAGGTTTTAATCCATTACAATGTACAAAACAGTTGATCTGTAATGCAATTCTACGATAAGAGATCTACCTGATCTACCATGACACATAAGGAAATATGTGACACAGATATTACAAAACCATACAAATAAAGCTTTTCTTTATGATACAAGTCAGGAGCATTCAATTAAAGTTCCAGGAGGTCCGGTCTCTTCCCAGCAGAGGTCTGGACTAAAATAAATTATTTATGGGCCATTCTACAGAATTGGTCCAAAGCCAGAGTTGGAAACGTCTTAAAAAATCTATTTTTCCAAAAAAATGTGTATGCGTGCATATTGTATAATATCCAAGGTACACATTTCTAGTAATTGTGCAGTTAATTATCATATTGTATTTTCAGAAAGTTTTGGAATATTTGTCCTCCCCCCAAATTTGTCACTCACTACTGAAACAGTAATACTAATTTAATTAGAAGGGTTATATTGACCTATTAAGATTTTGCTTGCATCTATATCTTTATTAAAAAAAAAATCTGAGATAAATCAACAACAATACATTTTTTTAACAATATTTCAAGTACAATTTATGAAATTTGTTGTATTTTGAATCCAATTTTTCTTTGTAAAAGGCAAAAAGTTGATCATACTGATTTCAAAGTTAAGGATTCATTGGTTTGAATATACATTGACTAGTTTGTACCAATTCTGTAGAATGGCCCATATATAAAGAAAGAAAATCATCAGTTGAGCCCTGTTAGATATGAATATTAAAGGGTGAGATCAGATGTTTTATCAAGCAATTATTATTTTTACATTTAGATAGGGCTGGGCGATATGGCCAAAAAAATTATCATGATAATTTTTTTCAAATCAGTCGATATCGATAATTATCGATAATTGCTCCATTTGCTAATTTTCCTTAACAAAATGAATAGAAAAATGTATTTCTTAGTTGCTGCATGTTCTGATGAGTGATATTGTTTCAAATCAAGAAACAGGTTTGGGTTGCCTGATAATATTAATAATAATATCACTTTTTTTGTCTCTTAGAAAAGCACATTTGATAGTAGCTTGAATTAGGATGCAGAGGTAAATTTTTGTTCATTTTTAAAATCAGTAACATCTTTAAAAATTGTACCAACCTCAGTTTTATATGGTTACATTTATTCTGACCAATTTCAATAGGATTGACTTTCTACCAAAAATGCACGTAACACAATTGCATGACACAGTGCATTAAGTGCTACTTAGGAGTCGCTATCCCTTTGTCAAGTGCTGAAATGTCAATTTATAGAATGGCTAGAAATTGTAGTACATGCTGGTTTATGGCATTATAATATTATATATATATATATATATATTTTTTTTTTTTAATTACTGTATATATAAAATTTACCATCAGTGTAATTGTTTAAAATAACTGTTATTCAGTTAATATACAACCCCAAATCAGAAAAAGTTGGGACAGTATGGAAAACGCAAATAAAAAAAGAAAGTAGTGATTTCTAAATTTACTTTGACTTGTATTTCATTGCAGACAATATGAACACAAAATATTTCATGTTTTGTCTGGTCAACTTCATGTCATTTGTAAATATACATCCTTTCCTGTCATTCAGACCTGCAACACATTCCAAAAAAAGTTGGGACAGTAAAGCATTTACCACTTTGTAATGTTGCCATTCCTTTTCACAACACTTAAAAGACGTTTAGGGACTGAAGACACCAAGTGATGAAGTGTTTCAGGTGTAATTTTGTCCCATTCTTCCTGCAAACAAGTCTTAAGGTGGGCAACAGTACGGGGTCTTCGTTGTCGCATTTTGCGCTTCAAAATGCGCCACACATTCTCTATTGGAGACAGGTCGGGACTGCAGGCAGGCCAGTCAAGTACCCGTACCCTCTTCCTCCGCAGCCAGGACTTTGTAATGTGTGCAGAATGTGGTTTTGCATTGTCTTGTTGAAATATGCATGGACGTCCCTGGAAAAGATGTCTTCTTGAAGGCAGCATATTGTTCTCCAAAATCTCTATGTACTTTTCAGCATTAATGGTGCCATCACAGAAGTCACGCAAGTTACCTTTGCCAAGGGCACTGACACAAACCCATACCATGACAGACCCTGGCTTTTGGACTTGTTGCTGGTAACAGTCTGGATGATCCTTTTCTTCTTTGGTCCGGAGCACACGGCGTCCATTCCTCCCAAAAAATACCTGAAATACTGTTTCATCTGACCACAGTACACGTTTCCACTGTGTGATGGTCCATCCCAGATGCCTCCGAGCCCAGAGAAGTCGACGGCGCTTCTGGACACTGTTAACATAGGGCTTCCTTTTGGCACAGTACAGTTTTAACTGGCATTTGTGGATGTAACTACGTATTGTGGTACTTGACAAAGGTTTGCCAAAGTAGTCCTGAGCCCATGTGGTGATATCGCTTATAGATGAATGACGATTCTTGATGCAGTGCCGCCTGAGGGATCGGAGATCACGGTTGTTCAGCTTAGGCTTGCGCCCTTGTCCTTTACGCACTGAAATTCCTCCAGATTCCTTGAATCTTTTAATTATGTTATGCACTGTTGAAGGCAGGGCCGTTGCTAGTGGGGTGAAAGGTGGTGACAATTCTAGGGGCCCCCACAAAATCCAGGAATTATACTATATAGGCCCATGTTCTGTGAATAATTCTAATATTTTATTAGTTGTATAACTGAGATATTATGAAAACCACAAAAAAGCATGCAATTTGGTTCCATGCTTGTATATTGTACAGTATATGATATGTGTGTGTGTGGGGGGGCCCACATCAATATTTTTTTCAGGGGGCCCCCAATCCTCTAGCTACGGCCCTGGTTGAAGGTGAAATATCCAAATCTCTTCCTATCTTTCTTTGAGGAACATTGTTTTTAAACATTTCAATAATTTTCTCACGTATTTGTTGGCAAACTGGCAATCCTCGGCCCATCTTTGCTCCTAAAGGACTAGACCTTTCTTGGATGCTGCTTTTGTACCAAATCATAATTACAATCAACTGTTGACATCAACTGTTTCAAATCACATCATTATTTAACCAATTTACCTCATTACTAGCCCTAAATTGCTCCTGTCCCAACTTTTTTTGGAATGTGTTGCAGGTCTGAATGACAGGAAAGGATGTATATTTACAAATGACATGAAGTTGACCAGACAAAACATGAAATATTTTGTGTTCATATTGTCTGCAATGAAATACAAGTCAAAGTAAATTTAGAAATCACTACTTTCTTTTTTTATTTGCGTTTTCCATACTGTCCCAACTTTTTATGATTTGGGGTTGTAATAATGACACATTTCTGCTGTTGTTTTTCAATTGTATTAATCCTTTTTAGGGAACTATATGCAACAGTATGAACAGATGAATCATTCTTCTTCAAATCTTGCAAAACTTCAATATTTTCTTACATCCACAATTTCTGTGCAGAAAACGTCATAGTCTGTTCTCTTCTCAAACACAAAAGTGAACAGTTCGGCTGGAGAACTTTCATCAAATTCATCCGCCCAACTGCTCACTTTGTGTAGTGCTGTAAGTTGTTTGTCCTTTTCCATTGAAAGGACAATGGGAAGCTTTACTTTTCCATCTCACTTTCCGTTGCGGCAAAAGTCAGCTGCAGCCCTGGTGTGAGTCAGTAAAATGTTTTCCTGCAGTAAAGATGAAATGTTAAGTATACTGAATGTATAACTGATGCTACCAAATAATTCCTCTAACTTCTAGATCAGTTACAAATTTGTTAACACTATTTTAGGGTGTCTTAATTAGTTGCTTGTTAGCATGCATATTAATAGAATATTAGCCATTTATTAGTAGTAATTAAGCACATATTAATGCCTTATTCTACATCCCTAATCCTACCCAATACTTAAACTTAACAACTACCTTACTAACTATTAATAAGCAGCAAATTAGGAATTTATTGATGGAAAAGTCGTAGTTAATAGCAAATAAGTGCTCCCTATTGTAAAGTGTTACCTTAAATTTAAATAAATTATCTTTTGGAACAATGAATGCTTTCAATAGTTGTGTTTTTCAGTAACCTGAAGTCAAATGAGCAATGGGTATAAAATTGAATGTACAGTAACACTAAGGGCCTTCCAAAGAAAGCCTAAATCATATTTATATATTCATACATACATACGTGTACACATATATAAACTTTTACAAAAATGAAACAAATCTCTTGGCAGATCTTGATCAATATGACGCTGCATTGATCAACCAGCAGACAATACTTTATGATAGTTTATGAGAAAGGCTACAAAATATTTATAAGATTGTGTGTTTGTTGATCTTGCCTTATGTATCATTTCTCAGGGATCCCAGTTATTTGTCAATTTTTTTTGTATTAAAAATGCCCTTGAATATGTCAAGTGAGCATGTAACAGTAGCAACTTTGTTAATTAATTATAAGTAAAAATACATAAAATGTAATAAATAGGGTAATGTTTTTTTTTTTTTCCTCGATGTAGTTTTAACTGTAAAAATTTAACTGTCAGCGTCCAGCTGATACAAACTGCATGGAAAGTCCAGCGGCAGCTGGTTCATGTTTATGAACTTTTCTTCAATGTACTTTTACTGTAGGCTACAAGAATTACCACAAATTGTGTAACTAGTCAGCGGCAGGTGATAGAAAGTCCGTGGCAGCAGCCACAAACAGTGGCTACAAACTAGCTGCCAAATACACTTACCTTTGTGGTCATGTCCACAATTTCCTCATCAGAGGTACTCTTCAAAGTTTTTTTATTAATTTAAATTACTTTTTTTTTGATAAAAAAAAAATATTTTAACTCAATTTCTCAATGAATAAATACATGACGGTATTTATTTTTGAGTAAATACCATCATGCCACTTTCATTTTGTTTTTCCGGAGTAGTCTAGAAGAAGAAATGGAACATTTTAATGCCATCGGAGACCTTATATACATAAAGTAAACAAATACAAAAGTCTTTTTTACTGTGTTAGCCATTTGGTAAAGTTGAATGTGTACCCACTGTAGTTTAATTGTTTTATAAATGAAATAAATATAACACTTGATTTGTTTATAGATTTTATTTCTGGCATTGCATGCATTTTTATTAATTACCTGTAGGACTGTGTGTCCATGTTCCTCATCTGAACTGATCTGAAAAATGTGGTGACAAACAGACTGAAACATTGTTTTGTTCGTCACGCTACAAAGTCAAATGTGTTTGTGCACTGAATTATGGCCTTTAATTATTGAATCATGGTCTTTAAGTTAATGCTTGACTTGAAAAATTGACCATGGCTGTGTCACATGGTTCTTCATCAGGAGAGGCCTGGAAAAAGAAAAAATAGATGTAATGATACAAGTTGCTGATAGTTATACTCTCAAAAATACAATAAACACAATAAGTTTTTATACAGTTTAAGTACAACATAAGTTTTCCTGCTGTATTTTCGTTGTCTTCAAACTTAGTCCTCATTTTAACCAATATAATCACAATTATTCAACCAAGTTAAATCCCGTTCCCTGTCGATACTCCACTCGTACTGCGTCTTGATAAAGACGCATATGGGAAAAAGCCTTTTTTCTCCTGAACTGAAGTCTTATTCAATCACGCAGTGAAACTGCACGACTATTGGTTCGTGCAGTGGTAAAAAACGAACCAATGGGTCGGCAGCGGAGCTGCACGAACCTATGGCGACGATTCCCGCCAGATCCCGCCAAAATGGGCGGGGCATCTGGCTATATAAGCGGTCGTTTCGCCATAGGATCCTCAGATTTCTTCTCCTTCAGCGACGACGACTTCGTCTACACTGACCCAGAAGCCTACTCGCCGTTGACACGTCTCGCAGCTGGACCCAGCGACCTCGATCTGCTCGGCTGATCCGCCTTTTCTACGCGCCCCAGCATCGCAGCAGTTCCGGTCCCGTTCGCTGCCGCCATCCGGCGATTATCACGTAAGTCTCTAAAAGAGCAAATCGGCGTTCTAATGCCGCGCCGTTACTGCGGCTCGTGCAGGTCTCCCTGCACGCCGATGACGGTCACAGCGAGTGTGTTTCCTGCTTGGGGAAATCCCATGCAGATGCCGCGCTCGCTGGCTCTGATTGTTCTCACTGCGAGAGCATCAGTCTCGCCTCTCTGCGCTCGCGGATCGCTTTCTTTTCAGAGAGCGACCCCGCCCCTCGCGCCCTCCCGTTTTCTTCCTCCCAGGGACCTGTGAGGAAAAAACAGCGGGGCAGAGGTTCTCAGCGCCCGGTTGAGAGCGAGCTCAAGCCGGCTCAGATCCCGCGTGCCTCGCTTTCGCCACACAGAGAGGTGTCTCCCGTCCTTTTTTCCCAACCTGACCAGCGTCCCTCTGCAAGCGTGAGCGATCTGGTCTCGTTCGGAGGAAGTGACGATGAGCTGGCCGATGACAGCATGTCACTGGTAGCTTCAGATGCTGAGGAGCTGTCGGGCTCAGTGACTGACCCCGCCCCCTCAGGTTTGCCCGCGCCCAGCGCCGCCAAAGCCGGGATGGATGCCGAACTTTTCCGTGTCCTCTCAAAAGCGGTTGAAGAGCTGGGTTTGGAGTGGTCTCCACCAGAGGAGCCCTCTCGCAGCCGTCTGGATGAGTGGTTTCTGCCGGGGCGCCGTCAGGCCCCTCAGCAACGTCCATCGCCGTTCTTCCCTGAAGTTCACGACGAGCTCACGAGATCTTGGCGCTCCCCTTACTCTGCCCGCCTCCGTACTTCCGCTTCATCCGCCCTCACTACGATTGACGGCGCTGAAGAAAAGGGATATGAGAGGATGCCTCAACTGGATGAGTCAGTGGCTGCACATCTCTGCCCACCCACTGCCATCGGCTGGAAGGCGAAGGCCAGTCACCCGTCCAAGCCATGCAGGACCACTTCAGCGCTCGCTGGACGCTCCTACGCTTCAGCTGGACAGGCGGCTTCGGCGCTCCACTCTATGGCGGTTCTCCAGGTCTATCAGGCCAAGCTCCTCTCTGCCGTAGATGAGTCTGAGCCTGATCCTGCGACTCTCAGGGAGCTGAGAAGCGCAACGGACCTGGCTTTGCGAGCCACCAAGACTACCGCCCAAGCCTTAGGAAGGTCTATGGCCAGCCTGGTAGTGCTCGAGCGCCACCTGTGGCTCACGCTGACGGAGATCAAGGACGCGGACAGGGTCTCCTTCCTTGATGCTCCAATTTCCCCCAGCGGCCTCTTTGGACCTGCGGTGGAAGGATTCGCTGAGCGCTTCACAGAGGCACAGAAGGCGTCACAGGCTATGCGACACTTCCTGCCCAAGCGCTCCAGCCCAGCAGCTGCTCAGAGTCGCCCCAGGACTGCGCCGACTCAGCAGCCCGCGAAACCTGCACCTGCCGTTTCCGCCCCTCAGCCTGCTAGGACTCAGGGTCGAGTCCCGCCACGGCCGAACCGCCCACCAAAAGGCCTCTCGTGAGAAACCTCTTGGCACCCCGTTTTCTTCCGGGTGCAGAGGGAATTGTGTTTGTTGCTACAGGGTCCGTACAAGCGCCCATGCAACCGTCCGCTGTGAAAGTGGAAAAAATAAAACACAAACATTCTCAAAAAGAGAGCAATTTTCCTCTTCCGTCCCTCACGAGTGCCCTGCCTCCGTGCAGCCGGCCACTCGAGTTTATCCAACCCCTTGCCACGCGGGCCGAGGCCTGGCAGGCCATCCCCGGAGTGTCAGAGTGGGTTATGGGGATAATAAAACGAGGTTATTCACTCCAATTCGCTCGAAGACCCCCGCGTTTCAGCGGCGTGGTCTCCACCTCGGTGCAGGGCGAGAACGCTCGCGTTCTGCGCTCAGAGGTGATGACGTTGCTGGAAAAAGGAGCCATAGAAATGGTTCCTCCAGCTTTGAGCGAGTCAGGCTTTTACAGCCGTTACTTCCTCGTCCCCAAAAAGGATGGCGGCCTCCGGCCCATTCTCGATCTCAGACGCCTGAATCACGCCCTCATGAGATGGCCGTTCAGGATGATCACGCTGAAGCAGATCCTCTCGCAGATTCGCACAGGGGACTGGTTCTGTTCTCTGGACCTGAAAGACGCATACTTTCACATCCAGATAGCCCCCCATCACAGACGATTCTTAAGATTCGCCTTCGAGGGAGTGGCTTACCAGTACACGGTCCTACCCTTTGGGCTGTCTCTGGCCCCCCGTACTTTTACGAAGTGCATGGACACGGCTCTTTCCCCTCTGAGACAGATGGGAATCCGCATTCTCAACTACCTCGACGACTGGCTCATTCTGGCCCAGTCAGAGGTGGAACTACTTTCACACAGAACCCTCATCCTCAGCCACTTAGAGCGCCTGGGGCTCAGGGTCAATTTCGCCAAAAGCACACTGTCTCCCAGCCAACGAGTATCGTTCCTGGGTACAGTTCTGGACTCAGCTCGCATGAGAGCGGTGATAGCGCCAGAATGCGCTCTGGCCATTCAGAAACTCGCGGCCACCTTCAAGAGCGACACCGCTCACCCACTCAAAGTGTTTCAGAGAATGCTGGGCCTTATGGCCGCAGCATCGCCAGTGTTACAGCTGGGCCTGCTCCGCATGCGCCCCCTTCAACGCTGGTTGAAACCACGGGTTCCACACAACGCATGGCGTTGGAAATGCTAGCAGTTTGTCGAGCCTGCCAGTTTTTCCTGCCGGACCTAATAGGACGCCATGTGCTGATTCGCTCAGACAACATGTCCGTGGTGTCCTATATAAATCACCAGGTAGGTGTCTCCTCGAAGCGCCTCTTTATTCTGGCTCAACCTGCGCTCGCTGAGGGCAGCACACCTGCCGGGCAGACTGAACCAAGGAGCGGATATGTTATCTCGGAGCAATGTCCCCTCAGAGGAGTGGATGCTCCATCCGCAGGTGGTTCAGAAGATCTGGAAGACCTTTGGCAAGGGAGAAGTAGACCTTTTCGCCTCCAAAGACAACTCTCACTGCCCAACTTATTATTCGAAGGACAGGGACGCGTTGGCCCACGACTGGCCCAACCTCCTCCTTTATGCATTCCCCCCGATTGCCCTGCTTCCACAGGTCGTCAGGCGTGTCAGGGAACAGGGTCACAAGGTGCTATTGGTGGCCCCCTTGTGGAGGAACCAACCTTGGTTGTCAGAGCTGACTCAGCTACTGACAGCAGCCCCCTGGCCCGTGCCCCTGAGACGGGATCTCCTCTCTCAGGCGAACGGAACAATATGGCACCCCCGACCCGAGCTGTGGGCTCTCTACATTTGGCCGCTCAACGGGAGCCTACTGGCCTCCCAGAGCGAGTGTTAAACACCATTTCTGAGGCTACGAGACGTCTCTACGCCCTTAAGTGGTCTGTTTTCTCCGCTTGGTGCCTCAACCGTGGTGAAAACCCCTCTACCTCTGAGTTAGCGGTGGTTCTGTCCTTTCTGCAGGAACTGCTAGATAAAGGACGTTCTCACTCTACACTCAAGGTGTTCGTAGCAGCTATAGCGGCCTTTCATGCCCCTATAGCGGGCCAGTCAGTAGGCAGAGACAACTCAGTTGTCCGTTTTCTGAAGGGAGCCAGGAGGTTGAATCCACCTCGGCCCCTTACTGTCCCTACATGGGATCTGCCCACTGTACTGAGGGCCTTGAAAGGCCCTCCCTTTGAGCCGCTACAGTCTACGAACCTCCGCTCGCTTTCGCTGAAAACTGCTCTGCTACTAGCACTAGCATCGGTTAAGCGAGTTGGAGACCTGCAGGCGCTCTCTATTAGCCCTGCCTGCCTGGAATTCGGGCCTAACGACTCCAAGGTCATCCTGAAACCAAGGCATGGTTACGTACCTAAGGTACTTTCAACCCCGTTCAGAGCTCAGGTCATCACGCTCTCCGCGCTTCCTCCGTCTGAGGAGGACTGGGAGTTATCCTTGTTATGCCCTGTCAGAGCTCTGAGAATCTACTTTGAGCGTTCCGCCCCCTTTAGGCATGCGGAACAGCTCTTTGTTAGCTTCGGTAACCGCGCCAAAGGGCATCCGGTCACGAAGCAGAGACTCTCTAAGTGGATAGTGGATGCTGTCATGCTGGCATACTCTTCTTTGGGCCTGCAATGCCCCATTGGAGTACGAGCCCATTCGACTAGAGGCATCTCCTCGTCATGGGCGTGGTCTAGCGGTGTGTCCATTACAGATATTTGTGCGGCGGCTGGCTGGGCCACTCCGTCCACATTTGCTAGGTTTTATAACCTGGACATACCGGCCTTACAGGCCAGAGTCCTCTCTGCTTAGATGATCTTGTATACATACGCTGTGGGAACAATCCTGTCAGAGATTTCTTGACCGCAATGCGCTCAGGCTCTCTGATTGGCACCCTGCATACTCCGGTTAACTGAGTATACAGGAGTCATATGGAACGATCATCCAGGCCGAGCATGACCTCTATGAGTTTAGCTCGCTTTAGCCTGAAGTATACTACTTACTTCCCTATGGGCATTTATGCTTATGGAGGTATATACAGTCGT
This sequence comes from Schizothorax lantsangensis, assembly GCA_027422415.1. Classification (NCBI taxonomy): domain Eukaryota; kingdom Metazoa; phylum Chordata; class Actinopteri; order Cypriniformes; family Cyprinidae; genus Schizothorax; species Schizothorax lantsangensis. Next base: position 39,069 of record JAPDDO010000174.1, read on the forward strand.
TCATCTACCCTAGCACGGCGTGATTAAATTCAGTTCCCATATGCGTCTTTATCAAGACGCAGTACGAGTGGAGTATCGACAGGGAACGTACTCGGTTACTGTCATAACCTCGGTTCCCTGAGATACGGAACGAGTACTGCGTACTTTGCCGTGCCAGGTAGCTGCACGACTCAGTCGTCGCTTCAGTCGAAGTAACCTGAGGATCCTATGGCGAAACGACCGCTTATATAGCCAGATGCCCTGCCCATTTTGGCGGGATCTGGCGGGAATCGTCGCCATAGGTTCGTGCAGCTCCGCTGCCGACCCATTGGTTCGTTTTTTACCACTGCACGAACCAATAGTCGTGCAGTTTCACTGCGTGATTGAATAAGACTTCAGTTCAGGAGAAAAAAAGGCTTTTTCCCATATGCGTCTTTATCAAGACGCAGTACTCGTTCCGTATCTCGGTTACTGTCGTAACCGAGGTTACGACAGTAACCGAGTACGTTTTTGGCTCCATCTCTATTTCACTCTTGCCACTTAACGAAAAATGGCCTGCAGTTTCAAAAAAAAAAAAAAATTAAATTAAAAGCTTTTTTAAAAGTTTACATTACCTTTTTGCCTGCATCACCATCATAATCAGATCTCGCCTTTAAATTAAACAAATCATTTTAATTATGCATCATCAGTTTACATGTGATTTTAAACTATGTTTATAACTTTAACAGCTGCAAGCTGAACTGTGTATTGCCATCATTCCAACAGTATGTGGACATCCCCACTAGGCGGGCAAACATCCTGGACATGTGTTATGGCAATGTGGCCGATGCATTTCGTGCCCGTTCTTACTCACCGCTGGGAGCTGCCGATCATAACATCATCTCCCTACTCCTGCTGTACAAACAACAACTGAAACGACATAGTCCACAACGCTACAGTGCCCCACAGTGGTCAGGGGATGCCATTACCCACTTACAGGATTCCTTGGCATGCACTGATTGGGACATTTTTGATGGGAATCTGAATGACAAAGTTTCTGTTATTACTGATTATATAAACTTTTGTATTAGTACGTGCATCCCTGTTAAAACAGTAAGGAAATATCCCAACTCCAAGCCATGGATTACCCCTCAAATAAAACAATGCCCTAAAGAAAAACATAAAGCCTACAGAGAGAAGACTTGGGTTAACCTGAAACTGGCAAACCGCAATATCAAGAATGAGGTTCTCAAGGCAAAATTGAAATACAAGGACAGATTGGAAAATGAATTTTCCAATATGAACACAAAACAAGCGTTTCAGAAAGTACGGTCACTAGCAGGATGTGAATTCAGAACTACGTCATGTGCAAATTCTGCAATAGATCCAGCACAATTTGTGAAAGAACTCAATTCTTTTTATGCCCGTTTTGACAAGCAGGATTTTTCAACTGAATGTGAAGAACTTTTGAGAGCCCTTCCTCCTTCAGGCCCTGATGAACCATCTCCTTTCAGTGTCGAAGATGTGAGGTGTCAGTTTAGCAGATGTAAGCTGGGCAAGGCCCAGGTCCTGACAGCATCTCAACACAGGTGCTGAAGAACTGCGCTCAAGAGCTCTCACCTATTTTTCACTCACTCTTCAGTGAGGCTTACTTCACTGCCACCATACCTTCCATCTGGAAAATGTCCATCATAATTCCTGTCCCCAAGAAGCCACGGCCCACGGAGCTCAACCACTACCGACCTGTTGCCCTTACATCTATAATTGTGAAATGCCTGGTGAAGCTGTTGGTGAAAACCATCTTGCCAGCTGTCTATTTACAACTGGACCCCCTCCAACTTGCCTATAAGGCTAAAAGGGGCACAGAGGACGCTGTGCGTTACCACAGGGCTGCGTGTTAAGTCCTCTCTTGTATACACTTTACACAAACGACAATACTAGCCCATCACCCAGCATAAAATACTTGAAATACTCTGACGACACAGCCATTCTTGCTTCTACACTTAAAGACAATAACTCCGTTATGGACTATCACACCACTGTCATGCACTTTTCCCAGTGGTGTGAGCATAACCACTTGAATCTTAATGTCAGCAAGACAAAAGAGCTGATAGTCAGTTCCCCTTCACCCCAGCACCCTATTGTTATTCATAATCAAACAGTTGAAATAGTGAACAGTTTCAAATACCTCAGAGTAACATTGGATAACACACTTACCTTTGATCAGCACATTATAGATATTCAGAAAAGAAGACACCAAAGACTGTCAGCTATTTGTAAACTCAAAGGACTCAATGTTGCTCCTCGATTATCATTGCTACTTTATCAAAGCATTATTCTGCCAATTCTATTGTATTGTTCTTCTTGTTTTTACAATATGCTTTCTATTAAAAACCAGACCAAACTTACAAAGGTGTCTAATATTGCTGCAAAAGTTATAGGTCTTCCAACACCCAATCTCACAGAAATCAATAACAGAGCTATTACACGCATTGCAATTTCAATAGAACAGGACTTCACACATCCACTTAATGAGTATTTAGCACCACTGCCCTCAGGGCGCAGGTATAGGGCTATGAGGTGTAGGAGGGCCCGCTTTGGAAGAAGCCTGATTCCTTCAGCCATCACATATTTCAACAACAGACATCTCTGAGGTTATCTTAACTGTTTGTTTTTTGTGTGTGTGTAAATATAACATAATTGTACTATGTTTGTTATGTTGTGTGTGTCAAATAAGTGCAGTGCTGTGGAAAAGAATTTCCCTCTTGGGGGACAATAAAGTTAATCTGAATCTGAATGATTGTCTTTGGAGTTGTTTCTGAAATTAGTTCTTTCAGGGGGGTTTCACTGAAATCAGCATCAACATCAGCAAAGACAGGCTGGTTTTGTATTTTTGTCTGCAGTGCCTTCAGACCATCAAGTATGGACAAAGCATCTCTTTGGGTAAAAACTGTGCACATGTCTTGCAACAAAGACTGGATTTCAGCCAGTGTGGTGACAGTACATCTGTGATTGGCTTCAATGATCAATGAAGCGCTCGGTGAAGAGCGTGAAGCGATGATCATTGAAGCCAATCACAGATGTATCTGTTGAGCGCGTGAACACAATGACCAATCAGCGCTGTTTAAGAATCTGCTCAACAGCGCTCAAATTTTAGCGGGAAATGGACATTTTTAAAATTTCAATACCGAATGGTATCGTGGTCAGTACTTTTGACAACACTACTCTCAAGGCTTCCTTTACAAGTGAAAGTGTTTCTACACTAAGGACAGATGAAAGACTATTCTGAAGTGTGTTTACTTACATGCACATTAAAGTGTCTTTTCTCACTAAAACTCTTTCCACACTGAGAGCAGCTGAAAGGTTTTATTCCAGCATGAACAATCATCACATGTGCGTCAAGGCTTTTTTTCTGTTTGAAAGTGTTTCCACACTCAGAGCAGGTGAAAGGCTTTATTCCACTGTGAGTACTCATGTGATTCTTAAGGTATTTCTTGCGATTGAATGCTTTGCCACACTGAGAGCAGGTGAAAGGCTTTTTTCCCATATGCATGAACGTGATATTTAAGGCTTTGTTTGTGTGTGAAAGTATTTCCACATTCAGAGCAGGTGAAAGGCTTTATTCCAGCATGAATTAACATGTGCTCCTTCAGGCTTCCTTCACACATAAAGGTCTTTCCACACTGAGGACAGGTTGATTGCTTGTCTAAAATATGAATATGTATGCTTCTTAAGATTTCTTTCCTGTGGGAAACTCTTTCCACATTGAGGGCAGCTGAAAGGCTTTATTCCAGCATGAATTACTATGTGATATTTAAGTTGACTTTCACATATGAAACCCTTTCCACACTGAGAGCAGTTGAAAGGCTTTATTCCAGCATGAATTAACATGTGCTTCGTCAGGCTTCCTTTACACGTAAAAGTCTTTCCACACTGAGGACAGGTTGATTGCTTGTCTAAAGTATGAATATGCATATGCGCCTTAAGATTTCTTTCCTGTGTGAAACTCTTTCCACACAGAGAGCAGGTGAAAGGCTTTTCCCCGTATGAATTAACATGTGATTGTTAAGGCTTCGTTTGCGTGTGAAAGTATTTCCACATTCAGAGCAGGTGAAAGGCCTTTTTCCAGCATGAACAATCATCACGTGTGTGTCAAGGCTTTTTTTCTGTTTGAAAGTGTTTCCACACTGAGAGCAGGTGAAAGGCTTTTTGACTTCTGTTATTTGAATGCTTTGTGAGCAACCATTTTCAGTTTTGGAGCAACTCCCTGATGTTTCTCCAGTGGTGACATCATGAGCTTTCTGATCCTGATGCTTCTCCTCCGCTTCTTTCAGATCTTGTTCTTCTTTCACTTTCATCAGGCCTAAAATTAAAACATTAAAGTGATTAAAATCAAGTGGGACATTTTTTTATTTCATTTTATTTTATTTAACCATTATTTAACCAGAAAAGACTCTCTGAGATTAAAAATCTCTTTCCCAGGAGTGTACTGGCCAAAATGGGCAGCAATACAATCAGTTTCAACACAGATTTACATAACACAAACAAACCAAAAACACTTAAAACAATTACATATCACTGAGTCATTACATTACATACACGGTTTTGCATTTTTCTTCCATTTCAAAACTGGACTAACACTTTACAACCTGGATTACCATAAGGAATATATCGACACACATTACAATAGACTCTACAGCACCATGAACAAGGACAAACCAGATGACAACAACAAAAAAATATATATAAGCAACCTCAATCCAAACTCATAGCTCTACTCATCACTATCCAGTACAGTTACAACACCATCCACATCACCTAAACTGCCGTGCTGCACAGAGGTAAGCCACATTCTACTCTCCATTGAAAACAAACTTTCCGGACTTGATGCAAGGATCGCGCTAATAGAGGTAATACACAAGGACTTTCAAGAACTACGACACAGCTTAGAATTTAGCCAAGAACAGATTGACACTCTTACCAAAGAAAATAATATTCTAAAGGACTCCATTCACACTCTTACCGCTCAACTCACCTCCGTTGTTGCACAAAACAAAGCCATGAAAGAGAGCATTCTGGACTTAAAATCGCGAAGCATGAGGGACAATTTAGTTTTCACAGGCATCCCGGAACAAACCCCAGACGACCCAGAGAAATCAGTTAAGGACTTTATGATAAAACAACTCAAATTACCAGCTGAAACTGTACAGAATATCACTTTTCACTGCGTGCATCGGATCAGATCCCAAAACAACAGCAATCACCCACGTCCAATCATCGCAAAATTCGAACATTATAAACAAAAAGAACTGGTTCAGAGACAAGGCAGACAACTGAAAGGCACAAACTACGGACTCAATGATCAGTACCCAAAGGACGTTCATGAGCATCGAAAACATCTCTTCCCAATCCGAAAAGATTTTAACTACAGCAGATCAGCACAGTGCTCAAACAACACATTTTGGCACAAGCATTAAACTAAAAACTTTTCGGGACTGGAATAATACTACGAAAAAGCGGATTTTTGCCTCCCACTGCCAGCAGCTTACATTCCGGAGACAGGAAAATACAGCTGCCTACTTTCTAACAGACCAGAAACAAAATGCCTCTTGTGGAATCTACTTGCTGCATGAACTGCCACAAACTTCTACAAAGGATTGCAGTTCTTGAAAGAAAAGTTACTTGCTGTACTTCCAAAACAGGCAGAACACACAGCAAATCGTCATCATGGACCCCCTCAGCATACAGCCGGTGAGTCCTGTGAATCTCAACAGTTTATACCAAGTGTAGAGGAACAAGCCGAAACTGATCGACTGACTAATCGATGGCACAAACAGGGAGCGAGACCCAAAGACACTCGAGACATCAGATTGTCACGAGTATGTCATTTTGCTGTGGTAGCATCCTCTATCCCAGATACGGCTATGACAAGGCTTGCAAACACTGGTATTCTACCACCCCCTTTACACCTTGAGAACAGATTTGAAGCATTAATGAATGTGGGTGAGGAATCCCCAAATGTGATCGAACATGGATCGTATCAGCCAGCAGCTAACATCGCTACTAACAGACGCTCGAGGTCGAGCAGACATCGGCATTCAGCTCAGAGCGCAGCTGAGCCCAGGCCTCTGATAGTGGGTGACTCCATTATTAGAAACATCAGTAGCAGACTACAACTACATGCTGCTTTCCTCAAGCAACCGTCTCTGATGTGAACAAGGAACTTCAGAACATTCTACTGAAGCACAAGACTGCAAATCAAATAATTTGTGGGGAAGAATGATATTCGGAAAGAGCAGTCAGAACTCCTTAAGAATGATTTCAGTGAACTCTTTGAAACACTTCAAAGACTTGAAGTTCAGTCGTTCATCAGTGGACCACTCCCAGCAAGGGGAACTAACATGTTTTAATGGCTGTTTGGGCTAAATACATGGCTACAAAGAACCTGCGGTATAAAAGGAGTCAACTTCATTGACAACTTCAATCTTTTCTGGGGCCATAGACATCTGTTTAAACTGGATGGCCTCCACCCAAACAAACTTGGTGCAAGAGTGCTAAAGGACAATATCTATTTCTCCTTCCATCATCCTTCAGTAGTGTGGGCCAATCCATTCAACCTGAATGGCACACACACACCTGGACAGAATATAAGTGACCACAGGACTTCATATCAGCTTCAGAGTCATCATGTGTTTGACACTTCCCACAAGGACACTGATAACACCACGCAGCCACAACAAGCACTGCTCATGGACAACATCCCGGCTAGGCCCTGACCACAGAGCTCATCACTAGGGTTGGGTACTGAACTCGGTACATTTAAGGGTACCGACCAAATTGTCGGTACTACAGTGTACCTGTTCACATTAAATCATGTGGTACCAAATTTGGATACCTGAGAATGCAGTTGGGCGCATACGAGAGAGAGAGAGAAACCCTGTGACATGATGTCACCCCTGCAACTCTTTAAAACACAACACACAGGGCAAACCCAAATGTTCTGAAGTGTGCTTACATTTCTAGGGTCATATGGTTTCCGTGAAATGAGGACAGGATGGCGGAGTTCATTCATAAAAACGGAATTTACTCTATAGTGCGGAATTTAACAGAATTCATCAATTTTTGGATGAATAAAAGAAGGTCTGTCACTTAATCTGCATCTCACTACATGACGACATGAAATTACAGGCTGTGAGAGTAACTTCATGAGAAATTTACCATTTTATTTGAGAAAACTAGCATCATTTCATACTGTATACAAATTTAAATAAAACAATTAAATGATAAAAAAATGATTACAACCACATTAACCACTTAATATCACTATAGATCATGACATACTCGTAGATCAATTACAAAACTATACAGGTATTCAAGGGCAGGCTTTAAGATGGTTTAGATCCTACCTGTCCGATCGCTACCACTTTGTTTATTTAAACGGGGAGTCATCTCAATTATCACCAGTAAAGTATGGAGTACCACAAGGATCTGTCCTAGGTCCTCTGCTGTTTTCAATATACATGCTACCCCTTGGTAATATTATTAGAAAATACGGGATTAGTTTCCATTGCTATGCTGATGATACTCAACTATATATCTCAACAAGACCAGATTAAACTTCTAAATTATCTAAGTTAACTGAGTGTGTTAAAAATGTAAAAGATTGGATGACCAATAATTTTCTCCTATTAAATTCAGATAAGACAGAGATATTACTTATTGGACCAAATAACAGTACACAGAATCTCTTGGATTACAATTTGCAACTAGACGGATGTCCTGTTACTTCCTCTACTGTCAAAAATCTGGATGTTATATTAGACAGCAACTTGTCTTTTGAAAAACATATTTCCAATGTTACAAAAACAGCATTCTTCCATCTTAGAAACATTGCCAAGCTAAGGAACATGTTACCTGTTTCTGATGCAGAAAAGCTAGTTCATGCATTCATGACCTCTAGACTGGACTATTGTAATGCACTGCTAGGTGGTTGTCCTGCATCTTCAATAAACAAGCTACAGATAGTCCAAAATGCAGCAGCTAGAGTCCTTACCAGGTCAAGAAAATATGATCATATTACCCTAATTTTACAGTCTCTGCACTGGCTACCTATTAAGTACCGTATCAGTTACAAAATATTATTACTTACCTACAAGGCCCTAAATGGTTTAGCTCCTGCGTACCTAACTAGTCTTCTATCTCGCTACAATCCATCACGCTCCCTAAAGTCGCAAAACTCTGGACTCTTGGTAGTACCTAGAATAGCAAAGTCCACTAAAGGAGGTACAGCTTTTTCATATTTGGCTCCCAAACTCTGGAATAGCCTTCCTGATAACGTTCGGGGTTCAGACACACTCTCTCTGTTTAAATCTAGATTAAAGACACATCTCTTTAGCCAAGCATTCACATAATGCATTCATATAATGCATCTCATAATCTTGTACTGCAGTTATATCTGATCAAACGCACATTATTATTCTTTAGCTTGGGTTGAACAAATAATTTTTGCTTGAATGGAACAACAGCTACACTAATTATGTCTCTTTGTTTCTCTGTTTCTGCCACGGGATGTTAACTAGAAATTACACAAGCTTCAGTCTGGATCCAGCCCTCAAATGATCTGAGATGACCAAACACCTGAGAAGAGATGATGCCGACCCCTCGGAGGACCTCAGAGGATGCCAACCTCTGATCCCCCAACAACATGCAGAATTAACAAATTTTGCCATAAGTTAATATATTAAGTTTCTACAATGTATAAATATATTGTAGAAACTTAATTTCCTGTAAAGCGCTTTGCAACGATTGTATCGTAAAAAGCGCTATACAAATAAACTTGAATTGAATTGAATTGAATTAATTGTAGAAAAAATACAATTATTATTAAAACTTTTTTAAAGGAATATTCACACAATTTTTCTAACATGTAGGGTAAATGTACCTATTAAGCTCACGTACCCATTAAGCACACTTTCATTTTTGAGCTCAGATTATAAACAGAAAAAATAATTTATTATCCTGCTTGATGTTTTATCAAAAAATCCTGAAAAATAAAATGTATCACCATTTCCACAAAAAATATGAAGCAGCAAAATTGTTTTCAACATTGATAATAATCAGAAATGTTTCTTGAGTCAAATAAATTGTAATGATTTCAATAAGATCATGTGACACTGAAAACTGGAGTAATGATGAAGAGAATTCTGCTTTGCATCACAGGAATGGGCTCTAAGCAACGAGAATTCTGATGTATTTCCACTCATTCTTTATACCGGCAAGGGCGCTTCCGGTTTGTATGGTAACTAACAGAAGAAGCAGTCGAACAGCAGAAGAGAACAGCAGTTTGTAAGTGTTTTGTCTTGTTTTCTCATTAGATTTCAGCTCAGTTGTCGTTGCTAGGAAACATTGTTTTTGCATACTGTGTTTTACCTGGTAAACGCGTTCGCAAGTCGCGTTTGTTCTCGTGCTTATCGCGGGAGTTCCCAGTTTCGGTTTGCTAAGTAGAAAGGCGTGGTCTAAGCCAGAGAAAGTACTTATTTACCTGACTCAGTGACACTTGTTAGAAGAAGCAGTCGAACAGCAGAAGAGAACAGCAGTTTGTAAGTGTTTTGTCTTGTTTTCTCATTAGATTTCAGCTCAGTTGTCGTTGCTAGGAAACATTGTTTTTGCATACTGTGTTTTACCTGGTAAACGCGTTCGCAAGTCGCGTTTGTTCTCGTGCTTATCGCGGGAGTTCCCAGTTTCGGTTTGCTAAGTAGAAAGGTGTGGTCTAAGCCAGAGAAAGTACTTATTTACCTGACTCAGTGACACTTGTTAGAAGAAGCAGTCGAACAGCAGAAGAGAACAGCAGTTTGTAAGTGTTTTGTCTTGTTTTCTCATTAGATTTCAGCTCAGTTGTCGTTGCTAGGAAACATTGTTTTTGCATACTGTGTTTTACCTGGTAAACGCGTTCGCAAGTCGCGTTTGTTCTCGTGCTTATCGCGGGAGTTCCCAGTTTCGGTTTGCTAAGTAGAAAGGCGTGGTCAGCTGACTTCAGGGACTAGTAATTAGGCAAGTATAAAACTGGTTTGTACACCGCGGCAGCGGTCGCGGCAGCTCTCGTGTGAAGCCCTCCTCGTGTGAAGACCGACGAGTGTAAAGACGATCGACTCTACCTTGCACGACTCCCCGAGCAAGGACACCGACAAGGCACTTGAGTATTGCTTTCTCCCCTTTCTTTACTTTTTTCCCAACTTGTTCTCATCTAATTGTTTAGTCAATTGTACTCACTATGTGCTTTCAAATCTGTACTATTACTACTAACACTCGGAGAGCACGTGCTGTACGTTGGAGGCAGGCCAATCCTAATAATCTACGAACGGTCCCTCTGTCTTCTACTACTTTACTCTCTGTTCCAATTGGTCTTTGGAACTGCCAGTCTGCTGTAAACAAAGCAGATTTTATTCCTTCTATTGCTACCCATTCCGGTCTCAACCTCATGGCCCTAACTGAGACTTGGATCAAACCTGAGGACACTGCCACTCCTGCAGCTCTCTCCACTAATTTCACTTTTTCCCACACCCCTCGCACGATTGGGAGGGGTGGAGGCACTGGTCTCCTTATTTCAAATGAATGGAAATTTGATCTTCTACCATCTCCTACAGGCAACAGTTCATTTGAATCTCATGCAATTACTATTACCCACCCTGCTAAAATCCACGTTGTAGTTGTGTATCGTCCCCCAGGTCAACTGGGTGACTTCCTGGAGGAGTTGGATGTGTTACTGTCAAACTTTCCTGAAGATGGTACTCCTCTGGTACTGCTCGGTGACTTCAACATCCACCTAGAAAAACCCCAGGCTACTAACTTCAACACTCTTCTCACTTCATTTGACCTCAAACGAGTGTCTACTACGGCTACTCACAAATCAGGTAACCGACTGGACCTCATCTACACACGCTACTGCTCCACTGACAACACATTAGTAACTCCACTGCACACCTCAGACCACTTCCTCATCACTTCTAACCTCACACTAACTCCTGACATAGCACACGCTCCTTCGCAGGTCACCTTTCGACGTAACCTACGCTCGCTCTCTCCCTCTCGCCTATCCTCAATGGTTTCATCCGCACTACCTTCACCCTCTCAGTTTTCAGCACTCGACACAAACAGTGCTACTGACACTCTTTGCTTCACTCTAACATCTTGCTTAGACAACTTTTGCCCCCTTTCATTCAGACCAGCACGCGCTACCCCCTCTGCCCCCTGGTTGTCCGATGTTCTCCGTGAACATCGTGCTAAACTAAGGGCTGCAGAGAGGAAATGGCACAAATCCAAAAACTCTACCGACCTTAGTGTGTATCAGTCACACCTCTCTTCCTTCTCTGCAAATGTCTCCACTGCTAAAATGACATACTACCACAACAAAATTAACAACTGTTCCGACTCTCGCGCACTCTTCAAAACGTTCTCTTCTCTGTCCTCCTCCCCCTCCTCCTTCATCAACTCTTACAGCTGATGACTTTGCAACTTTCTTCACAAATAAAACAAAAACCATCAGTGACCAATTCCTCACACCACAAACTAATAATAACTTCATAACGACAAATACACAATCTCTCACCTCCTTTTCTCCTCTCTCGGAGACGGAGGTTTCCAAACTCATCCTTTCCAATCATCCCACTACTTGTCCGCTAGATCCTATCCCCACTCACCTCCTTCAAGCCATTTCTTCTTCGGTCATACCTGCGCTTACTCACATTATCAACACCTCGCTTCAGACTGGTACATTTCCCACAGCATTTAAGCAGGCTCGGGTAAGCCCACTGCTTAAAAAACCTGCTCTAAATCCAGCACTTTTAGAAAACTACAGACCGGTATCCCTTCTTCCATTCATTGCAAAGTCACTTGAGCGAGTTGTGTTCAACCAACTCTCTCTGTTTCTTGCACAGAACAACATTCTGGACAACAACCAATCTGGCTTCAGAAGTGGCCACTCAACTGAGACTGCCCTACTCTCGGTTGCAGAGGCCCTGAGACTGGCAAGGGCAGCTTCCAAATCCTCTGTACTCATCTTGCTGGATCTGTCTGCTGCCTTTGACACAGTTAACCACCAGATCCTCATGTCCATCCTCAGAAAGATGGGCATCTCAGGAACCGCCCTCCTGTGGTTCGAGTCTTACCTCTCAGATAGGTCCTTCAGGGTGTCTTGGAGGGGTGAGGTTTCAAAGTCACAACTTCTTGCTACTGGAGTTCCTCAAGGCTCAGTGCTTGGACCACTTCTCTTCTCCATCTACATGTCGTCATTAGGATCGGTTATTCAGAAGCATGGCTTTTCCTACCACTGCTATGCTGATGACACTCAACTCTACTTCTCATTCCAACCAGATGATCCGACGGTAACTGATCGCATTGCAGCCTGTCTGAGTGACATTTCTAGCTGGATGATGGACCATCACCTTCAGCTCAATCTTGCTAAGACAGAACTGCTCGTGTTCTCCGCCAACCCATCACTTCACCACAACTTCTCTATACAGCTGGGTTCGTCAACCATAACTCCTTCCAGGACTGCCAGGAACCTTGGAGTTGTGATTGATGATCAGTTAAGCTTCACAGACCATATTGCTACAACGGCCCGGTCCTGCAGATTTGCCTTATACAACATTAGGAAGATTAGGCCCTTCCTGTCAGAGCAAGCTGCACAACTCCTTGTCCAAGCTCTTGTTCTCTCCAGACTGGACTATTGTAATGCTCTCTTGGCGGGCCTTCCCGCATGTACTATCAAGCCTCTGCAACTGATCCAGAATGCAGCAGCCAGAGTGGTCTTTAATGAGCCGAAAAAAGCTCACGTTACCCCTCTCTTCATCAGGTTACACTGGCTACCAATAGCCGCTCGCATCAAATTCAAGGTACTGATGTTTGCCTACAAGACCACAACTGGCACTGCACCAATATACCTAAACTCGCTAGTTCAAACTTATGCGCCCTCCAGAAGCTTGCGTTCTGCAAGTGAACGACGTCTTGTGGTGCCATCCCAAAGAGGTACCAAATCACTCTCACGGACCTTTTCCTGGACTGTGCCCAGCTGGTGGAATGACCTCCCGATCTCAATTCGAACAGCTGAGTCTTTAGCCATTTTCAAAAAACATCTAAAGACACATCTTTTTCGCCAGCACCTGACTAACTAATACTAACACTTACCTATTCTATTTAATAAAAAAAAAACAACAACAAAAAAAAAACAATCCTAGCTACGTGTACTGTGCTAGAGTAACTGAGACTTGTCATGGCACTTGTATACTGTTGCTCTCTCGATGGTCTGATTGCTTCTATTGTTCTCCTCATTTGTACATCGCTTTGGATAAAAGCGTCTGCTAAATGATTAAATGTAAATGTAAATGTAAACTAACCATCAGCTGTGTGGGAGTCACGCCCCCTCACTAAAACAACAAAGAAAACGCCGTATTTTTATACAGTTTTAAATCGAGTTTATATATTTTATATATGTATATATTATTATTATTATATTATATCTTCTCCATAACCATGGAAAAGACGGTTTTCCGACGTCAAAAGCAAATGAAGGCAGCGTCGGAGCACTGTAGTGTCCCACTGTGCTCTGTGTCTTCACGCTACAACTCCTGTGCTAGTTTTCATTCCTTTCCGGTGAAGGAAGAGATCAGGAAAAAATGGATTGTAAACATTAGAAGGATCAACTTCCAAATCACGAAACACACAAAGGTATGCAGTGTGTACATTTCAAACCAGATGATTTTGTGGAAGGAACAAGTAGGAGGCGTCTGAAAAAAGGTGCTTGTGTGTGTAGTGTAATGTGTTAGGATGTGTGTGTGAGTGTTGAGGGGTGGGCGTGTGCAAAGTCAGTGTAGTTTCATTATCTGAGAATCAGTTTAAGACTGTAGTAATTACCTAATTACTGTACCATGTGTTATGCCTTAAATGTTTTAAAAGAGACAATTTATTTATTTGCAGATTTGCAACCTATAAACACATGATCGCCTTCTGGGAACAGATTGAACCTTCAACACACAGGATGATTTGTGTCACCAGCTCCAAAGTCTCCAGGGAGTCTGGGCTATATGTGAAGACTCGGGCACTTCCTGCAATCGATGAATTCTTCCTCTTCGTGATGCACCTTGCTTTGGGCCTCAAGCAAAAAGACCTGGCTCATCGCTTCCATGTCCATCAGACTACAGTGAGCCGCATCATAACCACTTGGACAAACTTCCTCCATTTTCTTTTAGGTTCCGTGCAAATTTGGTTGCCGAAAGAGAGAGTACGAGCCTACCTGCCAGAGGAATGTGAGAATTTCCGAGACACCCAGGTCATCCTGGACTGTACCGAGCTCCGCTGCCAAACACCTTTGTCTCTGCTATTACAGAGTGAGGTCTTTTCCAACTACAAGTCTCGCTGCACCTTCAAGGCTTTGATAGGAATGGCACCTCATGGTGCAGTAACTTTTGTCTCTGGACTGTATGCGGGGTCAATCAGTGACCAGGAGCTGTTCAAGCAATCAGGGATCATCGACGTCCTTACCCCTGACATGGCCATAATGGTGGACAAGGGCTTCTTAATTGATAACCTGGTACCATGCAAAATCCACAGGCCTGCTTTTGTGACCAAGGGCACACAAATGTCTGCTGGAGAGGTGAGACACACTCAGTCTGTGGCCAGGCTCAGGGTGCATGTTGAACGCCTGATCCGGCGGGTGAAGGAACATAAGTTGTTTGACACAGTCATCCCCTTGTCCATTTCTGGTAGCATTAACCAACTGTTTGCAGTGTCATGTCTTCTCATTAACTATCAGAATGGACCACTTGTCAAGGCATGGGCCCAGTGAGTCTACACAGTGTCATTCTTGTCTGTGTACTAAGTCTTTTAAAGTCTTTATTTGGCACATTGAAATGTTGTAAATATACTATTGTAAATATGGTCTGGAAACTGTCTAATTTTCTTACTATGATTGCCTAATAGATTTTTTTGCTTGTTGCTTTTGTCTCATCTGGGATGTTTTTTTTTTGACTTGCCACATATAATTCTGTTAACTATGGACCACTTGTCAAGGCATGGTTTGAAATATTGTAAATATTTTCTGCAAACTGTCTAATTTTCTTACTATGATGGCCTGATGTTTTTTTGCTTGCCTTTTGACTTACCACATATAGTTCATACCAACATTCTTTCATTACTGATATACCTGATAATTAACATTCTTCATGACCAGTTGGTTCATTAAAAAAATAATTTTACAATCCAACTTTTGACCTCCTTCCTTTGTTAGAGCAGCCATAGTTAAACCTGCAATTGCAACAGTTCTAATTCTGTCAATCTTCTGCCACCTGCTCAAATCTTTATTTACAACTATAGTGAAAGACATGACTAAGATACAGTATTTTCAAGTGTCTTTTCTATTTATTTGAATGTTGAGTCATAAGTTATATTTATGAATTACATTTATTATGATAGTTACCTACAACATTCCTTCACAATTATTAAAGCAAATAAATAAATACGTACACAAAATCCCTTTCAGAGCACATCAACAGTAACTTGATGGTCCATGGGCACTTTGGGAAAAGCTGTACTATTGTATGATAGTCTACATTGACAGTTATGTAACAGTATAAAAATATCTGTGAACAACAGCAAAAAATGAACAATAGTTCAGTTCAGATATTGTATAGATTTGTAAAAATTAACAATAACATCTGAACTCACTGAACTGATTGAAACTGATTAATGAACTGATTGAAACTGATTAAATTTATTGAAAGGTACTATGCCCAAGGCCATTGGAGTGACTTACTGCAAACACTTCTGTACGTAGTGGTAAAAGAAAAAATGATCTGCTCTGTCTCTAATGGTGTGCATTAGATCAAGATCTTTATAAATTCGCTCAACTAACATGTCTTCCTGAGCACAAACCACAAAATCACACCACTCCAGCCCTGTCAAGAGCATCTGACCTTGAACTTGCCAGTAGTACTTGTGCTGCCTCCTGAGTTTCAAAGCACCACCAGACATTTTTAGATAGGGGCAGTCCACATAGCAGATGTTCCTGCTCTGATAGAACATAGGCACAGGATGGTGGTTCGAGCCTGTAGCTGTGGATGGGAAGGGAGGGTGAGGCAGGGGCAGATGGGATGTTGATGACTTCCCTCATTGCTGGTGGTTTATGCTGAAATAACAGCACGCTCCCTGCCTGGACAGCTCCAAAAGCAGACTGGACTAACGGGACATCAGCTGACAAGCCCATTGTTGTTACCAAGGGTGCAAGTGAAGGGGGAAAGTCTTTGTACACCTCTGATACTCTCAACATGGCAAGATCCGGCAGTTCCCCATCCAGTGCCTTGTAGAGAGAACTTCTGAAAAATATTACCAGTAAAAAATTAAAAAATAAAATAGTATTAAAGTTAAAATCACTACACCAACCTTCTGCCACAACATGCATAAAATGGGTTACATGTAAAAACCACACCGAGATACGAAGTAAAGAATCTCACCTTACACAGTCCGTTGTTGAATTTCTGGGTTTTCGAAACTCCATTTCTCCAACTGGGCCTGGCCTAACACCCTAACATCAGAGACACATTCAATATGGCATCACAATAGCTACAATATGCACAGTAATAGTACAGTTCACATGTTACATGACTTACCAGTGTCCTTGGTTTATGCCAGATTTGCTCTGTGTCTGTGCAGCTGTGCACCGGGGGAACAGCAGGAATGTTTAGCTGCGAATAATGGGCAGTCTGATAAAGAAGTGCAACCAAATGATTGCATAAGGCACAGCCCGCCACACAGGAACAATGGCTGCTCACCAAAACAACAGGTTTTGAGTGCTTTAACATCATCTAGGGAGAAATAGAAGCTTAGATGAGATATTGCTTGACAGATAAAGCATTAACAAGAAAAATAATGCTGTATTCTGAAGCTCACAGACAAAATATGAACATTTATTAATTTTTTACAATATGATACAGGCCTATTTTGCTTGGATAATGTTACTTTTATTAAGCTGACAGGCAATTTATCAGCTTGCCTAACCATTGCCCTAACAATAACCCTACTCTCAAGTCGTGTGGCTTTTCACTTTTCTTCATGGATATATGACAGACTGCCCTCACGCTGACCTCTCCTGTCACCTTGTCTTTCACTGACACTGTGAGGAAGGATGACGAAGACACAATATGAGACTGTAACGTTACATTTTTACACAGTATCTTGACAGTATCTCTGTAAAAGAAAACTCACACAAACTCACAATCGAAAGTTAGCTGACAAGTCTGTCAGTCATAGTCGAACAAAACAGCTAACTTTAACGTTAGCCATCGAATCGTTCAGTTAACATTAACGCTAACGTTAGCTGCTACAATAACATTTAAACGTAACGACTTACCCTCGTAATTATCGATGTAGCTGGCGATATACATCTTGAATCCCTTTTCCCGTTTGCTGGAGGGAGTGGGGCATGACTTCTTGACAAGTCGGTCCACATCATTGATAGTCAGACGAGGTAGGTCTTGAAGACAGCGAGTGTAAAAGAGAGCCATGTTTGCCGGTGTCGTCGGTAAAGTAAGCTAGAATTTCGCGGTCAGTGTAACCGGAAGTTTGTCAGCCAGTATAAGCCAATCCGGAATTGTGACGCGCATAGAGCGCATTGAGAGAGAGAGAGAGGTCGGAGATCGCAGATTGGGCTGCACACACGGAGAGAGAGAGAGAGAGAGGTCCGTGAGAGCAGCAGCAAGAAAATGAGCTCCTGATTGTTTTATCTTTAATGTTGTTTTAAGATAAGACAGACATTCAGTTTTGATGAATTGAAGAGTAGAAAGACTTCCTACAATCTATATTACTTGAAAGAAGATTTTAAATTAACCAAGGAAAACAGGAAGAGGACAGCTAGCTGAGAGTGGCCCAAAAGGTCATACAACTGCCTCAAAAGAAAAGAAAGAGAAGAAAGAAAACTCTGAGTACAGTGAGTACAGATATACTGAGGTCTGCAGTCAACTACCTTTATTTTGGGGAAAGAATTGAACCAAAAAACAGTTTTTTTTGGACAAATTAAACTACAGTATAAGGGCTAACTATAGTGGATATCTGCATATTCAAAAAACAACAACAACAACAAACTGCCAGCAACTGTCAGAATATTTGAACAATGGCAAAATCAATCCCCATAACTTACCCATACAAAGCTACAAATGAGATCTTAAAGAAAAAACATAAAGAAAAGCTCCTCAAGGACAGACCAGAAACACTGTACTCGGATTTATATAAGAACGGAGAGGTCATATTTTATACAGAAGACCCAGAAGCCTGGCACTCAGCGATTAGACAGCATTACCCCACAGTAATCAGAAAGGGCATCAGTAACGGATGGAAACTGCAGGTCAAAGAAGAGGACGATTCTGAATCAGATGTCATGATAACAGCGAACCTATACAAAAATGGGACTGTAATGATTCAGGGCAATCTGAAAAAAATTGAAAAGGACTTCCTCCAAATTAAAGGAAAAGCTCAGCTGAACAAGACCAGCCCTAATACACTAAAACAGCCAGAAAACACCTCCATCTCCACCCATCAAGCTACAAATGAGCAATCCAGGGATGACAGTGAGGAGATCTCCCTTCTACACAGCATCATCAGCGACATGAAAGAGAAGTTCAGAGAGATGGAGCTCGAACTGGTGCAGCTGAGAGAAGAAGTGCATGGAGCAGTGCAGCAGACTGATCCAACAGAGAAAGAAGAGGATTACAGGAAAGAAATATCAATGCTAAAGGAAGAAATTCAGGAACTGAAAAATCAGAAAGAGGAGTACAACAAACAACTGTCTATAATGAGAGAAGAATTGAGAGAGCTAAGAGAAGACAGAAGGAAAACAAGTGAAAATGGAAAACAACTGCCAGCTCTGAAGGAGCAACTGACAGAGACAATAGAAGAACTGCAAAGTTTAGAGCATACTCCTCCTCCAACAACCACAGCCATCAACCCCGGCAGCGCTCCTCCACCTGACTCCTATAGTCAAACACAGCCCCAGATCACACTCCTGATGGACTCGAATGGCAAATTTGTTGATGAAAAGAAACTGTTCCCAAGAAGAAACGTCACGAAAATATGGTGCCCAAACACACAGGAGGCCCTGGAGCTCTTGTGTGAAGAGCAGCTGAGTTCCCCCAGCCATATTATCATCCACACCGGCACCAACGACCTGAGAGCCCAACAAGAGAGAGTAGCTACAGCTCTCATTAATGTAGCAGAGAAAGCATCCTCCAACTTCCCCAACTCCAGAATCATCCTCTCTACCCTGCTGTTGCGCTCTGATTTCCACCCAGACACCATCAGGCATATAAACGCAAGAGTGTCTAGAGACTGTGCCCTAAAGCCCAATGTTTACCTGGCTCAACACCCCACCCTGAATCTCAACAGCCTTAACGACCATGTCCATCTCCACAGAAGGGCAGTTCCCATCTTTGCCAAGACCCTAAAGGACATCGCACTGAGCCGCAGCTCCAGCGCACTGCAGCAACCCCGTGGACACCCCATAGAGCCACTACAGAGACACCCTTCAAATCACCGCCCCTCCACCGGAGGAACCCCACGGCAGGCTCTATGCATCACCCTGGAACACACCGCATCAGCAGGCCTGCAGCTCCTTCACCCCATCATTCACATGAACATCAGCAGGAGCAGCACCCAGGCAGCCAGAGCTACGCTGAAGCAGCCAGCAGATCACTGATAAACCCCAGCACCAGCACAGTCGACAGCCAGCCGAGTCCATCTCAATCCAGATACCTCAGAAACATCCAGCACATGCTGACTCTGCTGTGCTCTCACCTAATGGGTTAGTGACTTAGTGGAAAAAGAAAAAAAAAAAGGATGAGAAATGTATGTGTGTATATATGTATCTATACATGTGTATTTAAATGTAGCCCATATGTGTGTGTGTGTGTGGTATTTTTTTTTTTTGTGTGTGTCTGTGTGTGTGTTTTTATTTATATATTTATTCTTAAAAGAACCTCTTATAGATCTCATATTATTTTAATGTATTTAAAAAACAAAAACAATAATAATAATCTAGATATGGATATATTCTCAGATTTGTATCATAATATTTAAAATATTCTACTTGATGTCAATTCAGCATACTGATGTTTGTCTTGTTTTTGAAATAACAAAGGTGATTAATGGGCTCATATTCCTTAAAAATCTCATGTTGGAATATTCAAGGACTTAGGTCCTCCATTTTTGGTGTTAAGAGCCAACATTCAGATTTCAAAAGAGAAATTCAGAATTCTGACATTATAATACTACAAGAAACATGGAATGTAAGAGATTTGTCCACTGGCTGCCCAATTGGGTTTAGAGAAATAATTTTACCATCAACCAAACTGAGAGGGGTGACACAGGTCAGAGACTCAGGGGGAATGCTGATATGGTACAGAACAGAACTCATAGACTCAATCAAATTTATAAAAATCGGAAAATCGTACATTTGGCTAAAAATCCAAAAGGATATTGTGTCCACAGACCGTCACATATTCTTGTGTGCCACATACTTACCCCCGGCTGAATCTCCCTATTACAATGAAGAAACCTTTTCTGTCCTGCAAGACGACATCTGCCATTTCCAGACAAAAGGAAATGTTTTAATATGTGGCGACTTAAATGCCAGAACTGGAAATGAACCCGACTTTGTCAACACACAAGGAGACAAATATATTACAAACACCTGCCACTCTCTGCCCTCATATCACCTCAGAAAAAATTATGACAACTTCACAAACAAAAGTGGGAAAAGCCTACTACAGCTCTGTCAATCACTGGGCCTGTATATAGTGAACGGTCGCATACGAGGAGACTCTTTTGGTTGTTATACCTTTAATTATTTTCTTGGTAACAGTACTGTAGATTATTTCATCACAGACATTGATCAAGTGCATCTCAGAGCATTCACAGTCAGTCCTCAAACACCTCTGTCAGACCACTGTAAAATTACACCATCTAAAACCAACTCAAAACAATGAAATATGCAGACAGCCCTCTCATTTACTAAGGCTACATAAATCCTACAAATGGACAAAAAACAGCAAAGAAAACTATCAAAGTACAATAGAAAGTCAAACTATCAAATTATTATTGGACAAATTTATAATTAACACATATCCACAAAATAAAGTAGGCATAAATCTGGCACTAAAGGACATTACAGATATATTCCACCAATCAGCATCCATGTGCAATTTGAAAAAATCATCAAAAAGAAAACCAAATAACACCAATGAAAAGTGGTTTGACGATGTGTAAAAGAACTAGAACGACAGTACGACATCTTTCAAATAAAAAACACAGAGATCCTGACAACCAAGAACTCCGCCTTCAATATCATGAAGCTCTTAAAGTGTACAAACAAACTCTAAAAAAGGAAGAGCATACAGAATAATTATTTCAAACAATGGAGGAATCAATAAATACCAATAACTTTTGGAAAAATTGGAACACTCTCTATAGACCACAGAAGGAAGAATTGGCTATTCAAAATGAAAACACATGGAGGACACACTTTGAAAATCTGTACAAAACAATTGAAACAAATCCTGCTCGGAATGAAATAAAAACCAAATTAGAAATCCTGAAAGAAAAAATTAAAGACAATCAGAATCCCCTGGATTTCCCGATCACAGTAAATGAGCTAACAGACAGACTACATGCACTGAAACCCAACAAGGCATGTGGCATTGATGGAATATTAAATGAAATGATCAAATACACAAATGACAAATTCAAAACTGCAATAACCAAATTGTTCAATATTGTTTTGAGTGTAGGATATTTCCCAGACACCTGGAATCAAGGCCTAATTACACCCATCTTTAAACAAGGAGACAAGTTTGAGACAAACAATTACAGAGGCATATGTGTCAATAGCAACCTGGGGAAAATATTCTGTTCGATTATTAACACACGATCACAAAACTTTCTCAAAACCCACAAAATCTTGGAGAAAAGTCAAATTGGATTTCTGCCCAAACACAGAACATCTGACCACATTTATACCCTCCACACTATCATTGATAAGCACGTACACCAAAACAAAACCAAAATCTTTGCTTGCTTTATTGACTTTGAAAAAGCTTTTGATTCAATCTGGCATGAAGGACTCTTTCTAAAACTACTGGAAAACGGGATTGGAGGGAAAACTTTCGATTTAATAAGCACCATGTATAAAAACAATACATGTGCTGTAAAAATAGGGAACAAACGAATAGAATTTTTCTCTCAACGACGAGGAGTTAGACAAGGTTTCCCATTGAGCCCCACTCTGTTTAACATTTATATAAATGAATTAGCCAAAGAATTAAACAATTCGACTGCCCCCGGCCCAACCCTAACTGAATCAGAAATCAAATGTCTTCTCTTTGCAGATGATCTAGTCATTCTGTCAAAAACAAAAGAGGGACTACAACAGCTCCTAGACATCATAGAGACTTTCAGTCAAACATGGGCTCTTAAAATGAATCTAACAAAAACAAAAATAATGATTTTTCAAAAGAGACCCAGGTGTAAGGAAAATAAATACACTTTCAGAGCAGGAAACCAGGTCCTCCAACACACCCATGAATACACCTATCTGGGACTAAACATCAGCTCAACGGGAAACTTCAATCTGGCTGTGAATGAACTGAAAGCAAAGGCACTGAGTCTTCTACATCATCAAAAATACAATTCAGTACGAAATTCCAATTCAAACCTGGCTAAAAATTCTAAAAGCAATAATCGAACCAATTGCACTATATGGCAGTGAGGTATGGGGACCTCTAAAAACCCAAGATTTCTCTAAATGGGAAAAAGAAGAAATTGAAATTATGCACACCCAAATTTGTAAAAACATCTTAAAAGTTAACAGAGCAACCCCAAACAACTCGTGCAGAGCTGAATTAGGACAATACCCACTATTAATTAATATTCAAAAAAGAGAAATTCTACCAGCACCTGAAATGCAGTGATCCGAGCTCTTACAGACTGAAGCCCTGCAGTGGCAGGAGCAGAACCTGCAGAAGAGTGCACTATTACAGCTGGTACTCACACTACACCCAAACCAGCACAGCACAATCAGACCAAACCACATCACACAGTTACAAAAACACAACTACATCACCTATTGGAAAGATGCCACTAAAATACAAAAGAAGATGGAGCTGTATTTACACCTGAAAAGAGACTACAAACCAGCAGAATACCTGAGCTGTGTAAAAGATCACAAATTAAGAAAGATAGTAACGAAGTACAGACTGAGTGATCACTGTCTGGCTATAGAGAGAGGACGACACAGACAAAGATGGCAGCCACGAGAACAGAGACTGTGTTCACTGTGCTCTCAGAAAGAGCTGGAAACAGAGGAGCATTTCTTACTGCACTGTGATTACTATCACAACATTAGAGCTGCATATTTCCCCAAATTCCTACAAATTAAACCACATTTTATGGCATTACCAAATGCAGAAAAATTAAGTCACATTTTAGGAGAAAATTCCAAAATGATCACAACAGCAGCAAGATATGTATCAGCCTGTCACAAACTAAGACTATCAGCCAGTGGACAAAACTGAAGCAAGATCATTTCTTACATGTTGTACAAAGGTTTTTTATTTATTTATTTTATTATTATTATAATTTTTATTTATTTATTTATTTTTTTTGTATTTTTTTTTGTATTTATACGTTTCTTGTTTGTGAAAAAAAAAAAAAGTATACATGTACATATTTAATTATTTTACAGATCTATTCTTGTTCTATGTATTATATAATTGTTTGTTCCTTATTCATGTAATGGACAATGCTTTGGCAATACTGTGCAAGTCATGCCAATAAAGCTCATTTGAATTTGAATTTGAGAGGTGTGCGCACGGAACAGAGCAGACGCACACAGAGAGAGAGATGGAGAGACAGAGAGACTTTTGACTTTTCAAAACACTTTAATATGTTTTATACAAACATTACAAGCTTAAAAACAAAAACCTAACCAGACATAGGATTCCTAAACATTACCAATTAAAAACCAAATTTCCTGAATCACACACAGTCACCAATGCCCCCCCAACACCCCATTTCCATTCAAAATGGAGGACATTATTAGTATGTTGATAATAGGTATATTCAATCACCACTCTTGACTCCACTAAGGACTTAAACAGAGTTACTAAACTCACATCTTCACCGGAATTTTTACACTGATGAGACTTTAAAATAACAAGTTTAGCTTGTCCTATTAAAAAATTGTCAAGTGTACACTGTTGCTGCCAAGACCTCTTATATCTGCAACCCAGAATAAATAGACTGTTGGTAAATGTAAAACCCAATCTTACGATCATTTTCTCCAATATTTCAAATAATGAGTTAAGTCTAAGACACTCACAAAACATATGAAAAACATTATCAAGAGCGTTACAAAAAGGACATTCTGGTAAAACAGTCTCATTAATCTTGGACACAAAAGAGTTTGAGGCTATAATACAATGTAGTATCCTCCACTGAATATCCCCACATCTCTTAGAGATAGGAGGCTTGTACAGTAACCTCCATGATGGATAAACCTCATCTGGAATAGAAAACCAAGACCTCCATTTTGTATCTGGTCTTTGTTTCAGTTGTCCCAAATGTACAGATTTTACACAAATTTGGTATAACATTTTTTTCCCAATACAATGAAACACTAAAGTGCCATAACCTTTCAGCAATTTTGTTTGACTGTTATAATCAGATTCCCAATCTTTAAGAACTACCTTGAACTCAGGAAAAGTCAGAGAAATAACACCATTCAAGAGAATATTATTAATGAAGGAAAAGAAAGTCAGAGGGAAAGATGCCTTAAGATTCCTGACTAGTCCCTCTACAATTCTTACTGAATTCATCCCAACTTGATCAGCAATTGCCTGTACAGTTCTCCATTGGCCATTCTTTAAATCAATCAAGTCCATGACTTTTGTTACCCCAGCATTCAAAAATGTAGACTAAAGATGATGATACATTAGCTGATAACTGAAAAAGGGGATTAAAAAAAATAGGTTCTGAAACACCACAATGTTCATCTTCATGTCTCAATATTTTAAAACAATTCCAAGATTTAAACACTCCTAAATAAAAACTGAAAGGCAAAGAATGCACCAAGGTCTTCTGCATTAAGAACAACTGTTTATCAAGACCAAATCCTCCCACATTCTTGAGTATATATAATCCAAACACAACCCAAGGCACAGGATCTGAACTATATAAAAGTTTTTGTTAAGATTGTAACCTCATTGCCAAGACTTTAGATTCCAAATGTATTAGTCCTTGGCCTCCCTCTGCTACAGGAAGGTAAAGGATACCAGGAGGAAGCCAATGACAGCCATCCCAAAAAAAATTAACAAATGCTTTTTGAACTCCAGAAAGTAATTCTTTAGGAGGATCTAATAGTTAATTTATGCCATAACATTGAAGCTGCTAGATTGTTAATAACCAAACATCTCCCCCTAAAAGAAAGATATGGTAGAATCCATCTCCACTTCTGAATTCTAAGAACTACCTTATCACCTAGCCCTTCCCAGTTCTTTTCTGTATAGCTATTAGTCCCAAAACATAAACCAAGGATTCAAAAACCATCTCTGGCCCATCTGCATTGCTGCGGCAGCCTAGGAGGTCCTGCACCCAGCCAGTCACCCAAAAGCAAAGATGCACATTTCTCCCAATTAACGCGTGCAGATGAAGCTTGTTGATATTTGTTTAAGGAAGAAATCAATTTTGTAACATCCTCTGAGTTTTTTATAACTATTGTTACATCGTCAGCATAAGCTGTAAGTTTGACTGAATTTACACTGGGGGCACTAGAAATATTAAAACCACTTAGCTCCTTCCTAAGTGAGACTAATAAAGGTTCAATAGAAATTGCGTACAGAAGGCCAGAAAGAGGACACCCCTGCCTTATGCCCCTGGTTACAGAGAAGGGCCTAGTTCAGGGCTCGACAGTGCGAGCATTTCACTCGCACTTGCGACTAAAAATAGATGTGTGCAAACTGGAAAATGTATTTAGGAGCATGAGTGCCAATACAATACAAAATACAAAAGCCTAACTTATACAGTGGACTATAACAAACGTATTAATTTATTCAGTTTATTTATGGAAAAATTGCGATACAGCCTCATATGATTACTGAACTTTAAAAAGGCAACGGTTTAATTGAAATTAGCACAGATGAGAAGAAAGGCGCTGAATGAAACTCTAGCACTCATTCGCCACTAGAGGGAGCTGACGCTGCCGTTACCACGGTAACCCTGTAAACAAAGCAGCTGAGCTACTTTCATAACTGTGTAAATAATGTTTCACAGTCATTTAGATATTTATATTCGCTTTAGTCTTCACAATAGCACCAAATAATTAATACTTAAAGACTTAATGAGCTATTCATTTTCAAAAAAAAAATTCTAACCTAAAACATGGCCTATCCACTGATCTATAATAGAGAACAGTGGGCCTATCTGTATATTGACATCTGTATATTCCATTAGTTAACATGAAAAACAATGACTGCATTTATTAATAATGTTCATCTTAATTTCAACTTTTAATAATACATTATAAAATCAAAAGTTGTGTCTGTTAATATTATTCAATAGTTATATTTTTTATTAATCAACATTAACAAAGAATATTAACTACTGCAACAATTAGCTATTGCACATTGTTAGTTAATGATAACCTGCTTTAACTAATGTTAACAAATGGGACCTTATTGTAAAGTATTACCTATTGTTATTTCCTTCATTTGAACAATCTTTTGCACTCTAATCTTGAAACACTTGTTTACTTTATATTTTTGTGTATTTTTTAATAAAGTCTTTTAGTAAATGATCTTTAATAAAGTTATTTAACCTGTTAGGAGGACAACACTTTTTTTCACTTAGAAATGATATATTGTGATAAAAAAAAAAAACATATACCGTGACAAAAGCTTCAATGACTATTGATACCGTCACATACCTAATGTACATACAGTTTAATAGGACTATAACTAATTACATAGTTAGCCTATTAAATAGTGTCTGAAGCAAAATTATTTAAAAACCTTGTGTACTTTCTGTATTATGATAAATTAAATAATTGTGCTTGTAAATGTCTCTTTATATCCCCTTATTAAGCTAAAACACACCTAATTTGAAAAATTTACATTGCGCCCCTAAATTTCTTTAATGCGCTCCTAAATTTTTTAACTTAGGAGCACATGTGCTCCTTGGGAAAAAGGTAAGCGTCAAGCCCTGTAGTTAGAGAGCCATTAATCTTCAACATACTATAAATTTCATTATATAACATTTTAATGAGGGATACAAAATAAGGTCCAAAACCAAAAGCTTCCAGAGTTTTAAATAAATACTGGTGATCGACCCTGTCAAATGCTTTTTCTTGATCTAATGAAAGAAAACCAATGTCCAAATTATGCATTTTTGCCACTGTAATCATATCCCTCATCAAGAACAGATTATCAAATATTGTCCTTTTGGGAACACAAAATGTTTGGTCCATATGAATGACTGATGCCATATATTTCTTAAGTCTATTAGTCAAAGATTTAGATAAAATCTTAAAATCAACACATATCAGTGATACTGGACGCCAATTCTTCAGAGATCCAAGATCCCCTTTTTTTGGAATCAATGTTAAAATTGCTCTTCGACAACTCAAAGGAAGGGTCCCTCGATTAATGCATTCAAGAAAAACTTCGTATAAGTCCTGCCCTAATAGATTCCAAAAGGATTTGAAGAATTCTGCAGAAAGCCCATCCAATCCAGGTGACTTCCCAGAACACATCTCCTGAACAGCTTGTGAAATCTCTCCAAAAGTCAAAGGCCCATCCAACTCATTACGTTCTTCTTCCGTTAATTTGGATAGGTCACATAAAAGTTAATCAGTTACTGTATCATCACATAATTCCGAACAGTATAGATCCTCATAAAAAGAAAGAGCATAAGATTGAATTTCCCGTTGATCTGTTATCACACCGCCACCCGGTATTTTCAACTGATGAAAACTCTTCTGTTCCCTTGGCTTTTTTTCAAGACCAAAGAAAAATGATGTAGGAGCATCCATATCGTTCAGCTGTGCAAATCTAGTCCTTAGAAGGGCTGTTTTTCCTCGTTCTTCCAATAAATTCTTTAAAAGGAGTTTATCATTTGCAACAGAGTCAATAAAAGTTGAATTATTGTGGGTACAGTCACTGCTTTGCCCAAGGATATCTTGTTCAAGGGACTTCATTCTTGCTTTAAGCATTCCAGCACTATGTGCAGTGTACTGCTGGCAAAAAGACTTGATTTGTGTTTTACCAACATCCCACCATTGACTCAGTAACTGAAAGTTACATCTCTCCTCTCTCCAAGCTTTCCAGAAAAGATTAAAGGAGTGAATAAAAGTACAGTCCTGCAATAATCTATTATTAAAGCGCCAATGAGAATTATAGGATTTAGAAAGAGAAACAGAAACTACAATAGACACAGTGATGATCAGACAGAAAGGATGGTGAAATCAAACTACTAAAAAAACTACCCCTGTTACCCTTTTCAACATAAAAGCGATCAAGCCTAGCCCCTGATATATTGTTAGAATTCGTTTTTAACCATGTGTACTGTCTGACTCCAGGAAAGGCCTCTCTCCACACATCAACTAATTTGTGTTCATTAATTAATTTCTTTAAACTCTCAGCAGAAGAATGGTGAGGTTCATCATGATTTCTATCCAAATATGAATTAACAGTACAATTAAAATCTCCACCAAGTACAACAACATTTCCCTGAGTACACTGTAATAAAGCATCAGACAGTGTTTTAAAAAATGAAATGCTTTCTTGACCAACATTTGGCGCATACACATTAATAAAGGAAAAATTAGTGTTTCCAAAAACCATATCAACTCTCAAAATCCTACCAGGTATTATTTCAACCACATCTGGTTGTATACTAACATGTGGAGAAAAAAGGATGGAAACACCTGCACTAAGGTTTGTACCATGACTTAATACAACACTGCCTTTCCACACCATACCACTGTGTTTGATTTTGCTGATCTGTATGCGTTTCTTGCAACAAAATAACATCTGCCTGTTTTAGCCGCAGATAATCAAATAAAGCAACTCTTTTCCTTGTGCATCGACAACCATTAACAAACATTAAAGGTCCCAATGTTTAAGGTTGTCTCGACGAAAGATAAAAAAAAGAAAAAAGATAATACATCACCTTAATATACATGACCATATTCTTTTTTATGACATTCGTTTAATCTTTTTTTAACGGCACTGACATGTTTCTTTAGTCTATATCTTTTAGGCTGATCAAGCTCCAATGAAGCTTTTTTCATAGCCATAGTGCAAGAGTCAACAAACAGTTGTAAATCAGAGAAATGCATCTCTAATTTTGGTCTTCGCTGATTAAAAGTATCATTGAGAAAATCATTAATTTGTTGTACTGTATAATAACGTGGTTTAATTTGCAAACTGCATTTTTTCTCTGCAGAACTTCCTTGGGAACTGACATCAGTGAAATAATCCACAACATCAGATTCCTCACTGTCCGAGTTTATATCTACAGACTGAGCCTCACCTCCCTCCGATAGCTGATCCACATCAACCTGTGACAGGCCAACAGATGCTTGCGAGTCCCGAGACTCTCCGACTCCCACAAGCTCATCTGGCTCCATGGGGCGCTCTGATTCGCTGTTTCCCGCAGCGACGGTCTCAGATCCACCGCTCGCCGCACTGCGAACATTAGCGCATTCATTAGTGTTCAGTGAACACTCTCCCGCATTCTCAGCATGACTGATCACTGCATCCTCTTTCGGATGTTCATCGTCTTTTGACAATGAATCCGATTCAGCCCGCTGATCAGTTTTATCACTGCCATCCTGGTTACCATTTTCCACGGCAGGAGCCACCTGCTCCGAAGGTGTTTTAGGCTCAGTCTCAGTCTCATTTTGTTCAGTCACCTTATTATTAGTACATTTCAATTTTGTATGTCCATAGACCCCACAAGAGAAGCATTTCATTGATTCAGTGCTGATAAAAATTGTATAATCTTTACCTGCCAAAGTCAATTTTGCAGAAACGTCCAAGTGTTGAAATTCAGCATTCAAAATAATATCAGTTTGGCGTCTAAAAGACATAACATGTTTTAAATCTGGATTCTTAACACCAAGAGGAATCATTTTAATCGGCATCATTATTTTACCATAGCGGCTAAGCAATCGCTCGAGTGAATCATTTGAAATTAACGGGGGCACATTGGAAAGAGTTACCCTCTTTGAAGGGCTCGACAGCGGCAAAACAGGCAAGAAAACATCACCAACAGATAAGCCAACTTCCACTAAATGGTGAACCATAGACTCTTCCCTCACAAACACAACGATAGCTTTGTTCATTCTAGATGCCGACAGAATGTTCCGAGCACCTATTTCGCTACTAATAGCAGCCAAACAGTCTTCAACAGTGATCGATTCATCCGGTAAACATTTACAACCATGCCGGGCTGTTAAAGCAGCAAACCCATTCGAGTGGCAACAGACTAAACAACACTAACTTTACAAAGTAATAAAAATAAAAAAAGAATGAAAACTCACTCAAAGAAGCCGGCACTCGCTCAAACACTCACGAACTCCTCCCAGCTGATCCGCAAATGCGCACACACACACACAGAGAGAGAGAGAGAGAGGTGTGTGCGCGCGCTGAAGAGAAACTGAGCAGACGCAGAGAGAACGAGAGAGAGAGAGGTGTGTGTGTGTGCGTGCGTGCGTTGGGAGAGCAAGACCTCGCGCTCGCGCGGCAGAATCACCGGTGATTCTCAGAAACTAGGTTTGGGCGCCTTTTTGAAGGGAACAAAGTCTCTAAAGGGGTCTGCAATGTTGCTAAGTTGGCAACACTGTGCATCTTCATTTCTCCAACTACGGGTTGGGCCACGGGTCAAACAGAAAATACGAGCTGCGTTAATCGCGTGTTAAAAAAATTAGCGCCGTTAAAATGAATTTGCGTTAACTTTGACAGCACTAGTAAATAGCATCTATCGCTAAGAAAATATGCTATTTTCATTTAGTGTAAATAGCATCTAATTGCCTCTATCACTATTTACACTTAGTGCAATTAGCCGATGCCTTCATTTAAACACTCTTCTCCCATAAATGTTGCGTCTGAAATGCAAACCGTAAACACACCAACAAATGCATATGGAATAAGATCAGGTGCAAAAATAACTGTGTCTGTGCCTCTTCATCGCTAATGATTCACTGCATGTCTTTAGACGGTAGTTTTTTAATGCCCAGAGAGGGTTTGCGCAGATGCACACTGTTAGTAAATCTGGCCCTAAATTTCGTTAAAGGGGGGGTACAATGCTGTTTCATGCATTCAGAGTTGTTTACACTGGTAAAGAGTTTGATTCTCATGCTAAGCATGGACAAAGTTTCAAAAAAAAAATTGGACGTATAACAGAGTATTTCTGTGCCAAAAATCTCACTTCCGGATTCGTACAAGTTTCGGAGAGTTTTTTTCGATCGTTGTTCTTGATGACGTAAACGACGGTGGAACTCCTTATATGGGCATTTCTCCCGGAAAGAACGCGTCCGTGCACGCATCGACCAGAGTGAGAACGAGAGCGCGCCCATCAACGCGCTTCAATCGGCAGGCTGGCAGCACGGGCCTTGCTCGGGATGAATGTCTCTAAAGAAGTGTGTTTTTGGTTGTGAGGGAAAGATAACCTTGTTCAGCTTCCCAAAACAACCCACCGTTACGTGAACAGTGGATATAGTTTGTTTTTCCGGGGCAGCAACGGAGTTTCTCAAGTGTTTTGTTGACGAACGTTTTATAAACAAGGCCCAATTCGACGCTGGATTTGCACATCGTTTAATACTGAAAGATGGAGCGGTCCCAGCCATAAAAGATCCCGGTCATGATTCAGAACTGCAGATGGTAAGTGAAACGGCATCAAATGTCTGTGTTTTGTTGGCGATCGGAGCAAGTGCTCGTCACTCTTTAGCTCCGCCCACGACACGCCTTCACTCTTTAGCTCCGCCCACACGGCACGCCTCCAGGAGCTCGGCTTTTTTCGGAGAGAATCGTAAATCTGTATCTTTCTTTTATAAATATGATAAAACTAAAGACTTTTTGGAGATATGAAGGATGCAGTACTACTCTATAGGTACTCAAGATTAACATGAGATTGGGTGAAACGGTGTGCGTTAGGTCCCCTTTAAGCTAGCCTGTGTGGAAACTTTTAAACTGTTTTAAACTGTATGTTGCAACTAGCCCTGTGATAGGCTGTGCCCTGCTCTCCCTTAATGTGCTCACATACTGTAGATTTATTTCATTTGATAGAAACTGAAATCAAATTGGATTCAAATGAATGTTAGAAACTCTTAATTGTTTTGTGACAGGGTGATGTATGAGCTCTGATTTGGTAGGTTACAGTTTAGCTGATTTAATCAAAACGGTTTATATTCAGTTTATTAAACAGTATGAACTTATGCTATATTGTTAGCAGCTCACTTAAGGAAGAAAGAGGAAGTGACATTCCACATCCATCCATCTAAACTGGGTCCAGAGATTATCTCTGCTGATCTATCACTGTGGTTAAACTTGAGTTCTCACATGTTTCCAAACCTCAACAGTGAGAACACAGCTCTGAAAACACTACAATGTTATTTACTTTAATAAAATCTAAAATTAAAAGACATTTATTTTAAATGTATAGCACAGTAATGAGCCAGAATCATATGATAGATAAGATAACAAGAAAGGCTATTAATAATCTTTCACTGTGCAAAAGTATCATGATACGAAATGCTCCAAATACAGAGCGGCACAAAGCGCTTATGCGCATCCCATGCGCAGAATGATGCGCTTGAAGGAACACGGGGTCTCAGCGCGCAGGCACACAGAAAGGCGCATTCCGCACAGAGCTCCGCAAGTCCGCATAGAAAGGTTCAAACATAGACTGTAAAAAAGATGGACGACGCATCTCCGCTTCCTTCCACTATAGAAAAGTGAAGCTAAAGCATCTCAGTATGGCCATTGCCATCTTGCGAAAATGACGTCATTTGGAGCCAGAGTCTGCGCAGTAGAGTCGTGAGGTGGAGCCGCGGAATCAAACTCCTGCCCAAACTCCGGCAGACCCAATCAACCATAACGACACGCCCCATTTTTATAGCATCAAATTACTAGCTAAAATAAAAATTATCACAAAAATGAACAATTGAACATATATCAGAGTGATAACAACTACCTTAAATGACCAAAACCATATTTTGGAAAATTGTATTGGAAGTGTAATTTATTTTTTTATTTTGACTCAAGTCCCATTCGTTTACATGGAGAGGTTTATGACCTGTACTGCAGCCAGCCACCAGGGGGTGATCAAAGAGCCCGCAGCTTCACTTTTCCGGACATGTGAGGCACACCCGGGTTCAAAGCACAAAGTGAAGAGATATTAATGCATAGTGTATTAAATATGTGCTATAGTTTACGGAGCCTTTTCTTTTAACAGTTTTACATTTCAGTTACTGTGCTCGTTAAGAATATAGTGCTCTCATAGTGCTCTCTCTCAGTGTTGTGATCTAACAGACATCCGGTAGAAAGTAAAACAGCACGAAGATAAAGTCCTGCAAGATAAAGTCCTTTTATGCAAAACCATTTAGCTTTATTTACAGATTAAGAGTAATATTAGGGACATTTAATAATCTTGCAGAGGGTTTCATCGTCTTGACTCGTAACCGAACGCGACACACAATTTGAACGCTGAATGGAGGATGACAGACAGACGCAGCGGAGAGAAGAGTTTACATGAACTTAACTTACATATTTATCTGTACCTCACATTAACTATGGATCGATCAGTTTCAGAACACTTGAAATATAGTGCATGAAAACTTTATGGTGTTTTATAATGTGTTTGTGGCTTTTGTGGGGCTTAACAATAACAATAGTATACGCACAATATCGGATTATATATTATAAATTATAATAGATGACAGACTCATGAAGCATTTCTGTGATGTGAATCTCAAGTGTGATGTGATGTTGATCATGTTTGGTTTATATATTCATTATGTTTGAACTGAACTAACAGACATGATCACAGATCCAGCAGAAACTGAAGTCAGTAGGACTGCTGAACCATTATTCAGAGGTAACACAGTTCATTAATGCTGAAACTATGGAGTGAAAACAGTCTCAAATCCTCCCACAAATGCACGCGAGAGATCCACACTCGTGGGCACAATCAATGCATGTGAGTAGGGTTGGGTATCGTTTGAATTTTATCGATTCCGATTCTGCTTATCGATTCCCAGTTTCGATTCCAATGTGATTAAATAATGATATCAAACATTTATCCTGTGTCTCTTTTTTGCAAACCATTTATTGGAGCTGAATACCATGAACAAAAATCAACAGGCTACATAAAAACTGGACTCTTTAAGAGCTGTTTGTGTGCAAAATTGAAAATGATTCTGGATAAATTGAGTTTTTTTTTTTTTTTTTTAATGGAAGTTGTGCTTCTCTCATGATTCTGAAGAAAAAAAATATTAGACAACTAAACAAAATCACATGTAATTTATGAATGACTCACTCACGATGTACTTGTTTCATTACTGGATGAATCAGCCTTCTTGAATGTTTCTCTTGTATGATTCAAAGACAAATTAATTTTAACAGCCCCCTTTCGCCACCTACTGGCGTAACAATGTAATCGATAAATCTTCATTTGAAGTGTCAAATTACTTTCAAAAGGTGATTTACTCTATTTTAATCGCTACCGTACACATCAGAGTTTATATCTGAACTATAAACTTTTATTACAGTACTTCTGTGACTTGTATGTTTGTAACAGAAATAATGATACTGTGTGGTTGAAAAGACTGTAAAGCTGTTTCATTCATGACAGATGACAGCTGCTCTCTTCAGGTCAGCGGCAGCGCGAAAGCAGGTTTAAATGTTTAAATTACATGTGATCGAATGCTGCACGGACGAACTGAGTGATCACAACATTGTTGAGGAATGAAACAGAACAATCATTGTAATTTAGGAATAGAATCACGTTGGTGTTTGAATCATGTTCGCGATCTTTAACGATCTATTAAATTAATGTCATGTTGGTGTTGACACCTCTTGCAACATGTTTAGCTTAGCTTTTTTGGCTTCTGATTGCAAGTGTAGCCAAACTTTGGAGCGCTTAGATTAGCGAGCAAGGTCCTGGCAGATCGATAGGTCACACCGGTCCTCACAGATGAAGAAAAAAAAGCACATAGGAATCGATAGGCGGAATCGAAATTTTAATTTGACAACAAGTATCCGATTCCTGATCTTAAGTATTCTGGAATCGGAATCGATTTTCGATTCCCAACCCTACATGTGAGAGATCCACACGCGCGCGCACACGATACACAAATGCACACGAGAGATCCACACGCACGCACACGCAATCCAAACAAAGGCAAGTGCATTATTGTTTCTTTGCTCACAGAATGAAACTCAAATACTGTTGTACCCCTTATTTCATGCACAACAAATCGCGAGTGCTTTGAATTAGTGTTCTGCCTTAAGAATGTCTATAAGTAAGTGTTTTGTATTTGCAGATTCTTTTGAGACTGTCATTCCGCAGCCTTAACTCACAAATGCGCACAAGCCTATCTGTACGCTTTACCGATGGAATGAAAGAAGTAGGCGGTCAGACATGTGTAGTAGAATGGCGATCCACTTTAAGGACCCTGATTTTTTTCCCAACATTATTGCGGCCAATATTTGGAGTCCCAGGTCCAATCATAATCCTTTCTCTTCTTTTCGTTTGTTGTGTATAGTCTGTCTTTTAAATGTTAGAGAAACTTCCATTTCTGCAAATAACACGGATAACAGAAAATGCTTTATTTATAGTGATTCATGGTGAACTGGTGTAAGCCCTATCAGCTGAACTGAGCAGTGGCTGTAGGACTTATTTCCCATATGAACGTGCTTGTTTTGCTTCTTTACATATAGGCTATACTTGCTGTATGCCTTGAAAACAATATAGGTAAGTTTCTGACGAATAATAAGTTTCTGGCCATTTTCTGTACAGTTCCATTGTACAGAATGCACGTAGCCTATATAAGCAATATGTTTAGGTCGATGTTCCAATCATTGTTTTTGCGCAAACAGGCAATGCCTGTTAAAAACAAAATGTTTGTTTCTTTCTTTCTTTTTTTGTCAGGGGTTTAGTATGGTGCACGCGCAAATAGCAGCACAAACAACAGAACATAAGGATCAATGAAAAAAAATGTAAGTGATCGCGCTTCTCTCTCTCTATCCCTCGCTGGGGATATACAACCCCAAATCAGAAAAAGTTGGGACAGTATGGAAAACGCAAATAAAAAAAAGAAAGTAGTGATTTCTAAATTTACTTTGACTTGTATTTCATTGCAGACAATATGAACACAAAATATTTCATGTTTTGTCTGGTCAACTTCATGTCATTTGTAAATATACATCCTTTCCTGTCATTCAGACCTGCAACACATTCCAAAAAAAGTTGGGACAGTAAAGCATTTACCACTTTGTAATGTTGCCATTCCTTTTCACAACACTTAAAAGACGTTTAGGGACTGAAGACACCAAGTGATGAAGTGTTTCAGGTGTAATTTTGTCCCATTCTTCCTGCAAACAAGTCTTAAGGTGGGCAACAGTACGGGGTCTTCGTTGTCGCATTTTGCGCTTCAAAATGCACCACACATTCTCTATTGGAGACAGGTCGGGACTGCAGGCAGGCCAGTCAAGTACCCGTACCCTCTTCCTCCGCAGCCAGGACTTTGTAATGTGTGCAGAATGTGGTTTTGCATTGTCTTGTTGAAATATGCATGGACGTCCCTGGAAAAGATGTCTTCTTGAAGGCAGCATATTGTGCTCCAAAATCTCTACGTACATTTCAGCATTAATGGTGCCATCACAGAAGTGCAAGTTACCTTTGCCAAGGGCACTGACACAACCCCATACCATGACAGACCCTGGCTTTTGGACCTGTTGCTGGTAACAGTCTGGATGATCCTTTTCTTCTTTGGTCCGGAGCACACGGCGTCCATTCATCCCAAAAAATACCTGAAATACTGATTCATCTGACCACAGTACACGTTTCCACTGTGTGATGGTCCATCCCAGATGCCTCCGAGCCCAGAGAAGTCGACGGCGCTTCTGGACACTGTTAACATAGGGCTTCCTTTTGGCACAGTACAGTTTTAACTGGCATTTGTGGATGTAACTACGTATTGTGGTACTTGACAAAGGTTTGCCAAAGTAGTCCTGAGCCCATGTGGTGATATCGCTTATAGATGAATGACGATTCTTGATGCAGTGCCGCCTGAGGGATCGGAGATCACGGTTGTTCAGCTTAGGCTTGCGCCCTTGTCCTTTACGCACTGAAATTCCTCCAGATTCCTTGAATCTTTTAATTATGTTATGCACTGTTGAAGGTGAAATATCCAAATCTCTTCCTATCTTTCTTTGAGGAACATTGTTTTTAAACATTTCAATAATTTTCTCACGTATTTCTTGGCAAACTGGCGATCCTCGGCCCATCTTTGCTCCTAAAGGACTAGACCTTTCTTGGATGCTGCTTTTGTACCAAATCATAATTACAATCACCTGTTGACATCACCTGTTTCAAATCACATCATTATTTAACCAATTTACCTCATTACTAGCCCTAAATTGCTCCTGTCCCAACTTTTTTTGGAATGTGTTGCAGGTCTGAATGACAGGAAAGGATGTATATTTACAAATGACATGAAGTTGACCAGACAAAACATGAAATATTTTGTGTTCATATTGTCTGCAATGAAATACAAGTCAAAGTAAATTTAGAAATCACTACTTTCTTTTTTTATTTGCGTTTTCCATACTGTCCCAACTTTTTCTGATTTGGGGTTGTATTTATTAATATGAGTTAGGCCTATTATGAGTTTCGAACTGATGTTGTTTCATTATCAGGAAAAAAAAATGCAAGTGATCACGCGGGCGCCCTGTCATGCTTTCCACACTCCACACAAACATTTGAATATGGGCCAGTAGGCCTATAGGTTTATTAAATATTTCACCAGTCTACACCCGAGACAGATGCAGTTATAACTTAAATCTGAAGCTATTTGAGTTTTAAAATGATAATGGACCGATGCCGCTCCAAATTTAGTTGTTGAACAAGATGTCGTTATAAAAACTTGTTTTAATTCATGGATTAAATAATTAAGATACAATACATATTTAGAAAATATGCTGATTATATTTTACAAATATTTATATAAATGCTATAAATAGCCTAGAGCTTCGAATAAGACTGCAGTTTCACGTTTTGCGTCTGCATAACAAAGTAATTATTTTTAACGTGCAATTATACAAAATAAAACCAAGAGGTGTAATGAAGAAAAATATTTTAGACAAAAATAAGGAAAAATAAGTTAATTTTTATAACTTATAGGGTATAGAGCCTATATATAGCCTATATATAGGACTATATAAATAAATAAATGTCTGCAGAAAAAAATAACAAAATGAATAAAACATATAGGGCATTAAACCTGTTAACCTGCACCCCCCATATTGGGAATCACAGCTGAAAATGACTAACTAACTTAAAATGGTAACAGCTCCTGACTTCAGTGTGCCACACACACAATTGTGGTGTCTTTGGAAAGAAGACCCTTTGGCCTTTACTATCCATCATCCAGAGTTGATAATGCTCAAAAATATAAAAAGTTATAGACACTGAAGTGCCTTGATAAAAATTGTACCACACTGAATTTTTTTTTATTTCATATAAAAATACATGAAATCAGTCCTGGAGCAATCCAAAAAAATAATGGGTTGAAAGTCACATGTCTCATGAGTTTATATTTCAAATCTGAAGAAGATACCATGAAAAATGAGATTCCTGCAGACATTTTTCTAGCCCCCCCTCCCTCCCCTCCCCTCGTTTGAGGAAAAATATTTACCAAATTATTGAAGAGTTCTACTACATACTATTTAGTCATTATACATACCACTGCAGTTTTTCAATTATAAAACAGTAGACAGAATCTTAGAAATCGTATAAGTGATTTATTTGAGCACTAGAAAAATACAATAATAATAATTTTTGAGTGATGAAAAAAAAAATAATAATAATAAAAAAAAATAACTTAATTACATACTGATTTCCTGACAAACAGATGCTCTCCTGCTCATACATTAGTAATCACATGCTGAAGATCATTCATACAGATGCTAATCATACAGATGGCCGCCCATATAGTCAATAATCACATTATAATGGCCTTTTATATAGACTGCATTCACACTGATATCTGTGAACAGTCAGTAATTACATGCTGCTTATCAGCCATAGAGATGTTAATCATACAGATACAGGCACATTCTCCACAAAACACGCAAACATATATGAAAACTGTTGAAGAAGAAAAAAAAGAAAGTTATTTGTGCTAAAAAGATCGCTAAGTTACGCCCCCATCAGATGACAGGTGCGTCACAGCGTGCGTCACGCGCCGTCGCGAGGGAGCGCCAGAATTCAAATAAACAATCTTCCGTGTATCTTTGACTTTTTTTTTTTTGGATGATTTCATTCTGTTTGGGACATTGTCTGCTACAAAATCGTGCTGTTTTTTTACCACCAAGACGCTGTTTTTGAGCGTAATTTGTTCCATAACGGACACAAACAATAACTCTCCCTGAAGAGATGAGACGTAAACAAAGGAATAACGATCCAAATTACAACGTTGTTGTTTCTTTGGACTAAAAGTGCTCGATGGAATGTTGTTCAGTGGACCCTTATCTTTCAAACTAAACCAGGATTTACAGCAGTGGATACGTTTGAGTGTCATTATCAGGATGAATCTGGTATGTACTGCGGGGTTTTTTATACATGTTTTGATGTGTACTGCTTACACAAATTTAGCAAATACATTCCGTATAAGCTTTCTATCGAAAAACAGCGATCTGTCGTCGATGCTAGAGGCTTAGACCTTCAAAATGATATATAGTTTGTCAAGATTAATTTTGTCCTGTTTTACTATATCTGTTTGAAAACAATGACGTGTGCAAACAAAGGGCTTTCAGTGCGCCCGCGTCCTGGTGCATGTTAACAGGTTAAACATTCAGCAAGACTGAGTTAAAAATGTTTTGGCAGTCATTGTTTTTAAAACTTTCATATTCCACTAATATTTAGTGACAGACGGATAATCTAGGCTAAAATAATGAATACAAACACACATTTTAGTTAACCGGGTACGGTTACAGGCCTGTTCCACTCTGTGAGAGTGCAGGAGCAGATTTCCGATTCCTCTAACCAAGTTTCGACCTGTATCAGACGTTATGATTTCGATCAGATGCATCGGCTGTGTCGGTTGATCAGCCAACGTGATTTCGACATTGAATCGATGTTTTATTTTCGACGTAATAACGTTCTGATTTACCGACCAAATAATGAACGTTGATTCAACATCGAAATTTGATTGACGACCGATACTGACCGTTACAACCACAAATCTACGTTGATTCTATGTCAGTTTGCTATCTGGGATATGTCCCATATAGGGAGTTGGTGGGTGAATCTGCTCTTATCCAAAATGACACATGGTAGGAATATGTGAATAAAATCCATTTTACACAAGCAATGTTTAGTAATAAGTTACATTTGTTTGTTTGTTTTGCATATCAGTTTTGCAGTGCACATCAGCCATGTCGAAGCATTCGAGGAGACAACAGCAGGAAGTGTTACGGGATGCTTTTGATACGGTTTACACCAGGGGTGTCAAACTCAGTTCCTGGAGGGCCACAGCCCTGCACAGTTTAGATGCAACCCTAACTAAACACACCTGATCCAACTAATCAAGTCCTTCAGGCTTAAATGAAAACTGCATAGTATGTGTGTTGGAGCAGGGTTGGAACTAAACTCTGCAGGGCTCCGGCCTCCAGGAACTGAGCTTGACACCCCTGGCTTATATTGTACAGCACTGACTTGTACTACATACCAAGCCTGTTACGAATTTAAAGGCTACTTTAAACAAGAACAACACAATGTTGTTTTTTAAATACTACAATTGTAAGACTGAACTTTCAAAACACAGCAAAATATGATTTAATATAAACGTCATTAAGGAGCCCATGTTTTTTTTTTTTTTTCATTTATGCAGGTCTTTCATTATATAAGTTTACTGAATGTTTGAGTATTTATAATACAAATAAAACATGCACTATGAATGCATAAGCATCTCTCTGTGTTTATATCCTTTATTTAGCACAAACATTGATATGTACGTATATGTACACACCACACACATATATGTGTCTATGTAACAGGTCCCCGCTCGCCTTGCTCCATATATATATATATATATATATGTATATATATATACACATACAGTTGGAATTTAATGTTTAGCCAAAATATTTTTTTCTTCTTTATACTTGATAAACCTTTTTATCAAATAATACACAATACTGAATAATTATATACTTAAATAAGTACTAACATTTGTTATAAACTGATAATACTCATTTATTTGTCTTCTTGCCGCTGGCTGCAAGCGGCAGCCTCTTCCGACTTTCTGGAAAGGACGGTGCCATTGTTTGGTGTAAGTGAAAGTGAAACTGAGACGGGCTGCTCTCCTTTTGATCTTTCCGAACTCTTGTATCAATAATTTGTTAATATCAAGTTATCACCTCAATAAATTATTTAGACACTTTTGTGAGCACAGCAATGTTCAGTTGAAGGTAAGTCATGAACCAGCAGAAAAATACATTTATGATGCGTAGCCTATAATCGGTTAGGTAGGCCTACAAGTGATAGCGTGGGACACAAACGAACGCAGGGTTAGCTGTACGTGGTTTAAATATTTCCACACATGCTAGCATAAAAACTTTACGGTATTAACTAGTTGCCATATCAACAGTATATAGAGAAAAAAAGTTTGCCAAAATTCAAAAATCTTTTGAAGATATCGCTGAACATTTATTTTACCATAGCAAAAATACATTTCTGGATGAAATATTTTTTTATCTCAGTTTTTAGTATTCATTTAAAATGAGACAAATCTACTATTACTTTAATCTCCAATCTTTTATTTAGCAGTTTAGAAAAGACACTAACCAGTTTTAAATTCCAGTTGCGCAGATGGGGAACGTTAACACTGCGTTACAATGTGCCCCGCAATTAGAACTATGCTATTCTATGAGATTAGCGATGAAATTTACACTATGTAGGCTACTTTTATGAATTTTAATGAGAAACCACGAGAAGCAAGTGAATAAAGACTGCAGTCAATGTTTAATGTTCAGAAATTATTATTTTAAATGTAAAGCATTTTGGTTTGTTAATGTGTCTCGTGTGTGGAGAGAGGGGAGAGTATGTCTGTGGTTTTCGGAATGTCTGAATGTGTTTCTTCATCTATTTCCTCCACATATTTTGAACTATATTGTTTAGCTTTGTGTTGCGATCAGGGCCCCAAGCATGGTTGCAATGTGTTCATTAAAACTCCTCTTTATTTTTAATTATGAAAAATGCTATTATTTTATTTGAAAAAGTTAATAATTTTATTTTATTGACAAAATATTTTAGTTTGTCAAATGTAAGATTTATGTGGATAAAAAAGATACTCTGAACCCCATGTGGATTTACACAAACTGAGAAAGTCAAGAAGTGTTAGATTGGAAATCCTATAGGAAAAATGTGGTTGCTTTTCCTAAGCTCAGGAGACTTAGATGAGATTCTCATATATCTCTCATTTTATATGATTTTTTACCTCTGATACACAACAATGTCCAACTGTCCTGAGCTCGTACACACAACAGCCGGCATGTCTTCTTCTTCTTGCTTTACGGCAGATCGTAGACTTATAAGTGCATTACCGCCACCTATCTCGAGAGATAGGTGGCAGTAATGCACTTATAAGTCAGTGTCATGAGAAATCGAGTCCCCCCTCGAAATCGGGTCCGCTTAGGACCCCAAGTGATCCCATTGGCTCAAATTACTTTTAATAGGTACTCTCTTTAGTGCCTGAATACAATTCCTACAAAATCATGTAATAATAAATGCTGTTTTAACTACATTATAAGGATTAGCTTATGTACTAGCATAACATACAGATACCTAATTAGCTGCATAGCTTATTTTATACAGGAATTTGCACTTATCCAACATGTTCACAATATTTTTTTTTAATTATGTTATAAAGTAAGTGTTAAATGTTTTATTTTATTAATATTTTATGGGTTTTTTTACTCTAAAAGATTTGGTGCCCATTGACTGCCGTTATATGACTGACAGACTGCAATTTGAGTTAAACAATCTTCATTTGTGTTCTACTGAAGAAACAAAGTCACCTTCATCTTGGATGCCCTGGGGGTAAGCAGATAAACATCAAATTTTCATTTTTGGGTGAACTATCCCTTTAACACAACATTCTGTGATTTGTCTGTTTATTATAATGTTTTAATTTCATATTTTTTTCTTTTTAGCATCCATGTATTTCAGAGATGAAGTTGATTTGTTTGATTCTGCTGATTATTTGTGGAATCACAGATTCAAGATCAGGTAGGCTAATTATTTCACACCCATGTAAAGAGCTGAAGTGCCTGTCCAGCTATAGATTATTTATAATTATAGTTTTTAGCAGGGGTGGTTCCAGGATGAGTAAGGGCTTAGCCCAGAGATCACTTAATGGTTTATTCAATTGTTGCCCTGACACAAAGAAAAGTCTGCCAGAGACCATGCTAACCAAACCGTTCATATAATCACTCTAAATGTGTGTGTGCACCCCTAGTGCCGCCCTTGGTTTATAGTTTATGTGATACTGACCAGCTCACTGTAAGTTATGCCATTAATTACATAGCTAATTACAAAATAAATGGACATGAAATTTTGATTTGAGCTGAAATTATTTTATTAACTTGTAGAAACAGGAGCACAATCATGCAGGAAACTGTAGATTTCATAGATGAGTG
Source organism: Schizothorax lantsangensis (assembly GCA_027422415.1). NCBI lineage: Eukaryota > Metazoa > Chordata > Actinopteri > Cypriniformes > Cyprinidae > Schizothorax > Schizothorax lantsangensis. Next base: position 83,039 of record JAPDDO010000174.1, read on the forward strand.
GTCAGTGCTGCCAATGACAATGGTCATTATTCAGAAATATCGAACAATTGGAATAATTTTTACAAAGAACCATTTAATAATATTTAAGAAATGCACACAGGCAGTATTTCGAAGCAGAGATGTAAATACACTGAACAAAATTATAAACGCAACACTCTTGTTTTTGCCCCCATTTTTCATGAGCTGAACTCAAAGATCTAAGACTTTTTCTATGTACACAAAAGGACTATTTCTCTCAAATATTGTTCACAAATCTGTCTAAATCTGTGTTAGTGATCATTTCTCCTTTGCAGAGATTGTGATGATTTAGGCTCACATTTAACAAAAACCCACTAATTCACTATCTCAACAAATTAGAATATGGTGACAAGCCAATCAACTAATCAACTCAAAACACCTGCAAAGGTTTCCTGAGCCTTCAAAATGGTCTCTCAGTTTGGTTCACTAGGCTACACAATCATGGGGAAGACTGTTGATCTGACAGTTGTCCAGAAGACAATCATTGACACCCTTCACAAGGAGGGTAAGCCACAAACATTCATTGCCAAAGAAGCTGGCTGTTCACAGAGTGCTGTATCCAAGCATGTTAACAGAAAGTTGAGTGGAAGGAAAAAGTGTGGAAGAAAAAGATGCACAGCCACCCGAGAGAACCGCAGCCTTATGAGGATTATCAAGCAAAATCGATTCAAGAATTTGGGTGAACTTCACAAGGAATGGACTGAGGCTGGGGTCAAGGCATCAAGAGCCACCACACACAGACGTGTCAAGGAATTTGGCTACAGTTGTCATATTCCTCTTGTTAAGCCACTCCTGAACCACAGACAACGTCTGAGGCGTTTTACCTGGGCTAAGGAGAAGAAGAACTGGACTGTTGCTCAGTGGTTCAAAGTCCTCTTTTCAGATGAGAGCAAGTTTTGTATAGATATACTAAAACAGTTCAAGCATATAACAATGTTTAAATGTTAAACCTAGATAAATGTGCGCTGCATCCAGTAGTTTGTGCGGAGAGTGGAAGCTAAAGCGCAGGACATAGAGGCGCCAGCGCAATCAATTGCAATTTTTTTCAATGGAAACAACTTACACCGTAATTTTTGCTCATAAAGGTAAGAGTAAGACATCATTCTGAACTGTAAAGGGTCTACTTTTATTTGTGTGCACTCACAATATCAACAATACATTGTGCTTTTATCTTGAACAGGAGCGATTCACAAAAATGAACCGAAAGACAGCGAATACAGGGTTTCTGCAGATATGAACAAGTTAAATTTAAGACTTTTTAAGACCTTTTTAATACCACCTTAAATAAAATTTAAGACCTAAACCCGTAATGGAAATACACATTATATAGTTATTTAAGTGATAAAAAAATAACCAGCGACGCATCGAAACGCGAGAATGATTCTTCTGATTTTACAACCCCAAATCAGAAAAAGTTGGGACAGTATGGAAAACGCAAATAAAAAAAGAAAGTAGTGATTTCTAAATTTACTTTGACTTGTATTTCATTGCAGACAATATGAACACAAAATATTTCATGTTTTGTCTGGTCAACTTCATGTCATTTGTAAATATACATCCTTTCCTGTCATTCAGACCTGCAACACATTCCAAAAAAAGTTGGGACAGGAGCAATTTAGGGCTAGTAATGAGGTAAATTGGTTAAATAATGATGTGATTTGAAACAGTTGATGTCAACAGGTGATTGTAATTATGATTTGGTACAAAAGCAGCATCCAAGAAAGGTCTAGTCCTTTAGGAGCAAAGATGGGCCGAGGATCGCCAGTTTGCCAAGAAATACGTGAGAAAATTATTGAAATGTTTAAAAACAATGTTCCTCAAAGAAAGATAGGAAGAGATTTGGATATTTCACCTTCAACAGTGCATAACATAATTAAAAGATTCAAGGAATCTGGAGGAATTTCAGTGCGTAAAGGACAAGGGAACAACCGTGATCTCCGATCCCTCAGGCGGCACTGCATCAAGAATCGTCATTCATCTATAAGCGATATCACCACATGGGCTCAGGACTACTTTGGCAAACCTTTGTCAAGTACCACAATACGTAGTTACATCCACAAATGCCAGTTAAAACTGTACTGTGCCAAAAGGAAGCCCTATGTTAACAGTGTCCAGAAGCGCCGTCGACTTCTCTGGGCTCGGAGGCATCTGGGATGGACCATCACACAGTGGAAACGTGTACTGTGGTCAGATGAATCAGTATTTCAGGTATTTTTTGGGAGGAATGGACGCCGTGTGCTCCGGACCAAAGAAGAAAAGGATCATCCAGACTGTTACCAGCAACAAGTCCAAAAGCCAGGGTCTGTCATGGTATGGGGTTGTGTCAGTGCCCTTGGCAAAGGTAACTTGTACTTCTGTGATGGCACCATTAATGCTGAAATGTACATAGAGATTTTGGAGCACAATATGCTGCCTTCAAGAAGACATCTTTTCCAGGGACGTCCATGCATATTTCAACAAGACAATGCAAAACCACATTCTGCACACATTACAAAGTCCTGGCTGCGGAGGAAGAGGGTACGGGTACTTGACTGGCCTGCCTGCAGTCCCGACCTGTCTCCAATAGAGAATGTGTGGCGCATTTTGAAGCGCAAAATGCGACAACGAAGACCCCGTACTGTTGCCCACCTTAAGACTTGTTTGCAGGAAGAATGGGACAAAATTACACCTGAAACACTTCATCACTTGGTGTCTTCAGTCCCTAAACGTCTTTTAAGTGTTGTGAAAAGGAATGGCAACATTACAAAGTGGTAAATGCTTTACTGTCCCAACTTTTTTTGGAATGTGTTGCAGGTCTGAATGACAGGAAAGGATGTATATTTACAAATGACATGAAGTTGACCAGACAAAACATGAAATATTTTGTGTTCATATTGTCTGCAATGAAATACAAGTCAAAGTAAATTTAGAAATCACTACTTTCTTTTTTTATTTGCGTTTTCCATACTGTCCCAACTTTTTCTGATTTGGGGTTGTATTACATTCAGCGTAAATATTGGATATAGTCTATTTCTGTTAACAAGGTCGCACTGTTGAGACTTGTTGTGTCTCTTTGTGAGAGACTTACACAAATGAGCAACAACAAACAAAAAGAAACTCAGAAGAAACACACTGTGGTATAAATTCAAAATGCTTAGTTTATTCATAAAATGATGTAGTTAAGTGACATACCATGACAAGGGGTCTATTTTGCTGAAAATTTCACGATTGCAAATGTCACATTAAATTTAGTTCAATAAACAAGTAGTCAAGTAGTTATTACGTTACTTACATTTTATACACAATATTTACTGTTTTGTTCTATTTCACCAACGAAAATAGTTCCAAACAAAGATCAGCATATCCTCCAAGCAACAGGGTTTTTTACTGAATGATCCCACGTTTTGAACGAATAGGTTGACTCACTCATTAAGTGACTTACCGCCACCTACTGGTGGTTCAGTACGTTTAAAAATATGCATTACCCCCCAACATTTCTTATTTGTAAATCCAAAAATGTATTTAAAATATTAATCTCATAACATAATTTATTGCAGTTGTAATTTTGCAGGGTACATTTTTTAATCTGCCTGGCAACAGCCATATAGTGTATTCATTGATTAATTGTAGTAATTTGACATGAAAGATGCAAACATTTAAAAAGGTTGAAAAATGCCTTAGTAAAGATAAATAAAATATGCAGATTTAAGTATGTAAAAGCTGATAGAACACTGATGAAAATAATGTTTCAGAATAAATTGTTTACACCACCAAAAATCTTGGTGATGCAGTACTTTAGTGGGGATATTTTGTATGGAATATTGTCTGCTGATATGAAAAGTTAACAATATATCATTGTAATATAATTACAATGATATATTGTAATATAATTTATGACCGCTATGATATTTAGTTTTCTTCTTACATTAAACACATCATATATTACATATATGTATGTAATATAATGTGTATTTCCATTACGGGTTTAGGTCTTACATTTTATTTAAGGTGGTATTAAAAAGGTCTTAAAAAGTCTTAAATTTAACTTGTTCATATCTGCAGAAACCCTGTATTCGCTGTCTTTCGGTTCATTTTTGTGAATCGCTCCTGTTCAAGATAAAAGCACAATGTTTTGTTGATATTGTGAGTGCACACAAATAAAAGTAGACCCTTTACAGTTCAGAATGATGTCTTACTCTTACCTTTATGAGCAAAAATTACGGTGTAAGTTGTTTCCATTGAAAAAAATTGCAATTGATTGCGCTGGCGCCTCTATGTCCTGCGCTTTAGCTTCCACTCTCCGCACAAACTACTGGATGCAGCGCACATTTATCTAGGTTTAACGTTTAAACATTGTTATATGCTTGAACTGTTTTAGTATATCTACAGATTTTATTTTAGGCAAGTTGTGATGATTTGAGAAGGCTAAATTGATCAAACATAAGCTATGATCAGCCTGCCGGTCTGCCACTGGCCGCTTGGTCGTTACTTTAAGAAAGAAAAAACTTATTTAATGAACAAAAATAAGTTCGGTAATTCTGATAAGCTGTCGGACATGGGCCGGGATAGGGCCTCAGCGTCTCGGGCCAGGGCCGATCTAAGGCCTAAATTTGAGGCCCGTGCAGGGCTCTAGTACATTTTGTCATTTTAGAATGTTGAGTTCTACTTCTGTAGTTATTTGGTGAAATCAACTCAAAAGTAATACAGGAGTCATGTAACGCATTACAATTCTGAGACAGTAATATTGTAAGGTAAGGAATTACTTTTAAATAACAGTAACAAGTAATCTATAATGTATTACAGTTTGGAAGTAACTTGCACAACACTGCTCACCGGACATGTCACCCATTGAGCATGTTTGGGATGCTCTGGATAGGTGTATACGACAGCGTGTTCCAGTTCCTGCCAATATCCAGCAACTTTGAACAGCCATTGAAGAGGAGTGGACCAACATTCCACAGGCCACAATCAACAACCTGATCAACTCTATGTGAAGGAGATGTGTTGCACTGCGTGAGGCAAATGGTGGTCACACCAGATACTGACTGGTTTTCGAAACCCCCCCCAATACAGTAAAACTGCACCAACCTAAGGCACACCAGTGCAATAATCATGCTGTCTAATCAGCATCTTGATATGCCACACCTGTGAGATGGATGGATTGTCTCGGCAAAGGAGAAGTGCTCACTAACACTGATTTAGACAGATTTGTGAACAATATTTTAGAGAAACAGGCCTTTTGTGTACATAGAAAAAGTCTTAGATCTTTGAGTTCAGCTCATGAAAAATGGGGTTCAAAAACAAAAGTGTTGCATTTATAATTTTGTTCAGTGTAGATCAACATAATGTGGTGGATGAAGCCTCAGATGATCAGATGCAGAGCTGATGTGGAGAAGGACAGCTGCTGCTTTACATACCTGTAAAATGCTCTAGCCCTAAAGTCTCATTCACACTTGTGCACATTTAGATATTATTACAGGTTACATATGTACTAATTTTATGACTTGCCTGTTTGAAGGTTGACAGTTCAACTTAAAGGAGGTTCACTTTTAATTAGTTCTGCTCTCTTTCTCTTTTACAGAGCAGTATGAAGTAGCGGGACCTGCAGATCCTGTATTTGCTGTGGCTGGTGAAGATGTGATTCTGCCCTGTTCAGTCAAACCCAACATCAGTGTTGTGGACATGAGAGTGGAGTGGTTTAGATCTGATATGAAAGACTCACAACTAGTGCATCTCTATGAGGATCAGGAAGACAGAAACACGGAGCAGATTCAGTCCTACAGAGGGAGAACAAAATTGAATCATCAAGATCTACAGAGAGGAGAAGCATCACTCAAACTCTCATCAGTCCAAGTCTCTGATGAAGGACGTTACAAGTGTTTTATTCAGTCTAAATCCTGGAACGATGATGCCACTGTTAATGTCAGAGTTGAAGGTGAGCAAACCAGTGAAAGTTAACATTATTCATGATTCATTTAGTGTATATGTTGCTGTTTATGATATTGTTAATTCACTCACCGATTACTGTTGATGTTGGTCTGTAGATGTAGGAAGTCCTCCAGTGATCACTGTAGATGGGTTTGATCATTCAGGAGGGCTTCATCTACAGTGTGAATCTGAAGGTTGGTATCCTGAACCTGTTCTTGAGTGGCTAAACAGTGAAGGAGTCCTTTTGAGTCCAGAAACTAGAGAGAAGCACAGAAACACAAAAGGATTCAGTGTGAAACAAACCATCACTGTACATCACAGGGACGACAAGATTCACTGCAGAGTCAAACTGAGACATCACATCCTGGAGACTCAGATTATCACCACAAGTAACTACTGACACTTTTGTTACTGTATTTTGTTTGTCATATTCTCATGGAATTTTTGATGCAGTAAAAAGATTATTATCAACTTAGTCCATTACATTATGTAAGTTAAAATATTTTACTGTGTATGTACCATTCAGAGCTGAACATATATATTAATCAACCTGTACTTAGACAGTGTGCTTAATTGCTGTTTTGTTTTACAGGTAATATGTTTATTTCTTGGAGGACATCAGTCATCCTGATTTCAGTTTTTGTTGTGCTCAGTGTGATTGCTGGAATACTGATAGCTGTGTTTGTTCGTAAATACAGAGGTAAAATTATTGTTTTCTTGTTGTTTTATATATTGGGTATGGGGATAATTTTGTTTTTGGTTGACTTTTATCTTTTTTTCCCTAAAAGTCATGAGAAATTTAATTTCCACCAAATCACAAATGATTGTGTATTTTGTTTAATATCAGTCTATGATGAAAACTTCAAACAATATTGAATGACTTTATATATACAGTATATGCTCTTGTTGGCTGGTTTCCTTGGTTAAACAGGATGAATTTTCAATTGTTGTCAAAACACAGTGTTGTCTGTGTCAAGCTCTGCAACCACACTGAAAATAATGTTATGATTTTTTTTTTATTATGTTACAAAAATGCAAAACAGAATTGTGTCTATTTTGTTTTGATATACCACCTCATCTGTCAATCAGAAATAATATTTGTATTTGTTGTCTAAATGCTGTTTTCTCTTGTCTTTATTTTGATATTTTCAGCACACGATCGACTACAGGATGAGAAGATGAGAATGCAAGATGGTGAATTTGTCTTCATTAAATAATTTAATTCAGTAAAATGTCAAGTCTGATTCCATCCACAAAATATTTAAACAGCATATACTGTGTATATATACTTTTGTCTATATCTTTGGTCATGTAATTTGTAGTTATTGGCTCTGAATCAGAAATTATATTTGTATTTGTTGTCTGAATGCTGTTTTCTCTTGTATTTATTCTGATTTTTTTTTTTCAGCCCACAATCAACTACAGAATGCCCAGAGAAGAATACAAGATGGTGAATTTGTCTTTATAAATAATTTAATTCAATATTAAGTTTTCATCCCCACCCTTTGCATCATGGGAGTTTTCTGTGATGTCAAACCCCACATACAGAGACTTACTGTATTTTTTAAAATTGCCTTATACTACTGTATTTGCCATAACGGTCTCTTTGGCACCATTCCATCGAGGTTGTTTTATTTTCCTCATTTCTTACATTTGGACTGACAGGATTTGCCTTAACCGTGTCTACAACAACACAAGCTAGAGACTGTCTACACTGGACGTGTTACATCGCTTGTAATGATTGGCAAATCCGTTTGTCCTTCATGTCAGAAACAGTGCGAGCGCTTGGAGTACATCTGTACATCAGAAATATACCGGGGCTTCACTTTACTGTCCGCATCCACTGTAGATAGTATTTATAATGGGTTCTAAACTGTCTAAACCGCGCCGTGCCACTTGCGTCGAGATGGTCCTCACTGCAGAACACAAGATCCAGGGGGCGTGGTTGGATCCAGATCCAACTCCTCCCACCTTACATATACCTAAACCTACCTGTCTCCACCCCCTGATCCCTAAACCCACCCATGTGGATCCAACCCCGCCCCCTGGATTTTTGTTCTGCAGTGAGGGGCTACTGCTCGCGTGTGAGAAAGACACGGAAGCAGCGCCGCGGGTTTTGCCCAGGGACGAACCCGCGAGAGAGGATGAGTTCTGGAGAACATCTACGCTGTGTGTCAATGCACCTCATGAGAGAATAAGACCAGCAAGCAAGGTAAAAAATATATGTACATCCGTCTGTGTGTTTTTGTCAGATTTTTGCACACCAGTTTAACCTAGTAGTACTTACTCGTCAACATGGCAGTTACAAACTTTACCACGGTAAACTGCGCTGTCATTTCAAACAACTTTTGTCAGATTATTGAATTACCGAATTAAAATAAATTTTAACTAATGTGAAATTCTGTTCAGGTGTTAGTTAATGTTGGCCAGTAGCCTATTGAGAAATAAAATCATATGTTAGCTAGGTTAAACTAGTTTTATGGCTAGCTGCCTTTCTAGTTTTAGAAAAAGTTTGTTATAGTGTTTAATGGAATTTAAGATTTACTTCATTTTTTTGTATGTGTTTTAAAGGCAACTGCAATGAAGCATCAAGAAAGACATGAGCATGCCAGCCACCCTGAGACTGATAATTCATGGTAAGAGAACAACTATGGATTTGAGAGGTTTGTGTATTCTATATGAGGTTTGCCTTTTAAAAGTGTGTCATTTTTACTTATTGTTTTACAGAGAAGACATATCTGTCACTAACAAAGTGGATGGTGAGCAAAGGTGGTGGCCACATTTTGGAGCAGCACTTGGGTTTTGCAGATGGCTATATATTTTTTTCCCATTGTTTCTATTGCCTAGAGATTCTTTGTGAGGATAAATCCAGATGATACAACATAATGCACTGCAAAACATCCTAAGACAGGAGAAATGGTGAAGATGCACTGTTCCAGCATTGGAAGACTGTATTTTTAAGTGTTATACATGCAGTGTTTTAAATAAAGAATTTGATATTTTGTAATAATTGTGTCTGTTTTAATTGAATGCCAGTAGTAGTAGGATAAAAATAAAATGAATTCTATATAAAAAATTATAATAAATGAATGTTATAAACGAAAATTATAAATGAAATATATATTAAAATGAATGAATTACAGTAGTATACTGATGAATTATTATTTTTTACTGTAAGTTACTGTAAAAACAGTACAGTTTGCTACTGTAAATCAAATACAGTTTGCTACTGTAAATCTTAATTACAGTAACTTACTGGCAACACTGTAAAAACCCTATGAAATGTCTAACAGTGCATATACAGTATACTTTTGTCTATATCTTAGTTCCTGTAATTGTCTGAATTTTGTTTTTTCTTGTTTTAATTCTGAATTTTCTTTAGCACACAATCAACTACATGATGAGAAGAGAAGAATACAACAGGGTAATTTTGTCTTTATTAAAATAATTTAATTCAGTATTAATCCACTAAATATTTAAATCAACAGACATTGTGTTGACACTTACTTTTGTGTATATCTTAGGTCATGTAATTTGTAGTTATTGTTCTTGTATCAAAAATTGTATTTGTATTTGTTGTCTGAATGCTGTTTTCTCTTGTCTTTTTTCATTTTTTTTTTAGCACACAATCAACTACAGGATGAGAAAAGAAAAATACAACAGGGTAAGTTTGTCTGAATCAAAAATTATTCGTTTTATTTGTTGTCTGAATTCTGTTTTCTCTTGTCTTTGTTCTGTATTTTCTTCAGCACACGATAAACTACAAAATGCCCAGAGAAGAATACAACATGGTAAATTTGTCTTTATTATCTTATTAAATCATTGTACGTTTAAAGTCTGCTTTCAGCCATAAAATACAGTTTTAACTCTAGCACACAGCTTTCATTTATTTTAAACGTAAATGGTCACCAGTTGTTTATATAATGTATATTTATTCAAGTACTGTCATAGCTGGTTGTAAAAAAAATACAGTATAGAGCTGAATTTATGTGCAATCAATATCGTTCAATGAAAAAACACAACAGAAGCAGACCACACTGCCAAAAAAAAAAAGAAAAGACCAACCAAATTGACACTCAACAAAAATGACAACACCGATAATGAACCAAAACCAAGGCTGTAAATTCATAGTGGCATGATTAACTAAATATAGAGCAGGTCTTCTAAGGAAACATGCACAAAAACACAAAACAGAACCTAACCCTGACACGTACCAGATGTACATTTGTGTGATGTTAACGCAACCTATAAACACAGCTAAATGATCATAATTTGTTCGTCATTGTTTTAAAAAATGATCAAATGTTAATGTTCTTTTCTCGTCTTTTGGAATTAGCAGCAGAGGTGTTGGATGAGATGTGTAAGAAATTAATCCTACACACAAGATCGTTTAAGGACAAAAATGAATGTCTTGAAATACATAATCTGAATGATGCCTTGAGTTGTGGTAACTGTAGTATAAGCGGAATAATTAACACTGGTCTGTTGAACCACCACCTCGGGTTTGCATTATTTCCTATTCAACGGCCCACCATCAATTATTGCTTACTTAGACATATAGGTTTCTTGAATTTTGTTGGTCTTCAAGAGATGATTAAAATTTATGATCTTATTATTGATGTAAAGATGAATTCTGTTCTGAACCCTTTATAACTTAATACTTTCAGTGGTCACAGATTTAAGAACACACATGGGTGAAAAATCACTCATGTTTAATGACATAATTCATAATTTGAATTTGTCAAATTCATCACGATTTCAAAATTAATTTATCTGTTTTTGGAAGTTTGGTTTAATTTACTGCATGAATGCAATCAAATGATTAAAATAAAATTTAAAGACTAAATTATCAAATTACAGGTGGCATAAGAAAACTATACATTTAAACGAGTAATTTAACTAAAGGAAAGCAAGACAAAAAAGAAAGAAAACACACACACACACACGGGGATCCAACGATGAACAACAAACTGACAGAAAAATCTCAAGTGAAGCAAGAAAAACATGGTCGGAACATTTCAGTATATCATAAATAGACAAGATGTGAAAGTTTTGAACACTATTGTTCATAATACATGCAGTGAACAATACAGTTTTTACAATTAATATTTTTTTTTTTGTCTTGTTGTAAAGTTGCTATGATTCCTATAAAAATAAATAATTGTCTTTATTTTATTACATACTCATCTGTAAAGCAGAATTTTCAATATTTTTTTCACAGTGAATGTGATTCTGGATGCTGATTCGGCTCATCCACGTCTCATCCTGTCTGATGATGGGAAACAAGTGAGATCTGGAGGCAGACAAACGAAAGGAGTGGATGAAAAAAAAGACAGATTTGATAAATATCTTGGTGTTCTTGGAAAAGATGGATTCTCTTCAGGGTGTTTTTACTATGAGGTGCAGGTGAAGGGACAAACCCAGTGGGATTTAGGAGTGACCAGAGAATCTGTTAACAGGACGGAGAGGATCAATCTGAGTCCTATGAATGGATACTGGACTGTGAGTCTGGAATATGGGAAGTATTGGGCTCATGACTCATCATCTGTCTTTCTCTCCCTGAGAACAAAACCTCAGAGAGTCAGTGTGTTTGTGGATTATGAGAAGGGTCTCGTCTCCTTCTATGATGTGGAGTCCAGCTCTCTTATCTACTCTTTCACTGGTCAGTCTTTTAATGAGAAACTCTATCCATTTGTTAGTTTGGGGTATATGTGGAATGAAAACTCCACACCACTGATCATCTGTGATGATTACTACTAAGATCAGTGACTGGATTTATATGATCAACTGAAATAAAATAAAATAACAAGTGTTACAGCAATAAATATTCAATATTATTTACTCTACCAGACAACCAGACAAAAAAATTGGACACAAAAGGATGATTTTATGTTTCCTGTGATCTTACAGTTTTTCAATTGCTAACAAGTGTTTACCAATACTTAAAGTACTTTTTCTAAACTCTTAACACAGCAACACATCTAGGCTACATCACACAATTAGCCAAATAGTAAATTTTCTGGCCAAAATTACATTTTGTTAAATAAATACAAACTCTACATTTCAAAATGCTGAATACCTTTTTCTACATATACTAACTCTATCAAAACACAGCAAACCCGATTCAAACTTGAATCATTTGGTCAAAACATTGGCACTGATTTTCTATCCAACAGGAACATATAGTAAATCATAGCATATAGACTGTCAAAATGATAATAATGTCATTACAAAAACGGCATTACTCGTCATGTCTCAGTTCAACCTGTATATGAACACAATATGAGATCCATTAAAAAAAAATAAAAAAAATATAATAATAATTCAGTCAGCTTGGTCATTTTTTTTGTGTGTGAATGTGTGGATTCATTTTAGATCACTCTCTTTTTCTGCTTCTCTGTGTTGTTCTGTATTGTTTTGAACAAAACCAATACTATGTGGTGTTGCTATGTGGTTGCTTGGGTACTTGGAGTGGTTGCTAGGGTGTTGCTATGCGGTTGCTAGGGCTGTTGCTAGGGTACCTGGGGCGGTTGCTAGGATGTTGCTAGGCAGTTGCTAGTTGTCACAGATCATTACTATGGAGTTATATAGCATGTTCTTAGCCTGAATTAGCACTTACCTAATGACTATTGGCATGTAGCTATTCACTGCTAGCATGACTAACATGTTTGAAGTCCGGTTTGCTAGCATGTGTCAAAAGAACCAACTCCCATGTCTGTACGATATTCTGATGCAAAGATATAGGTCTTGCTAGACGGTTGCTAGGGTACACTTTTTGGTTGCTAGGGAGTGGCTTGGCAGCTGCCAATGATTATACTCCAAAGACAGCTTGTCAGTATGAATGACATAAACAAACCCCCATATCTCTATGACATTCAAATTTGAAGATATACATACCTCTTTGGGTTTGGGTTGCTAGGGTCGGCAATAATGGTTGCTAGAGTGTGGCTAGGAAGTGCCAATGGTGGTTCATGATTGGTTGTTTGGTGTCCTGAGTCAAAAACACCCACCCCATGTCTCTATGACACTGTGATCTAAAGATATCCATCTGGCCCTTTATAATGGCAGTCTATATGATCGGTTGCTAGGGCATGGTTTGACAGCTTCATAATGATCCTGAGAGTCTGATTGGTTGGCTGAGTAAAATGAGCCCGCCCCCATGTCTCTATGACATTGTGATGCAGAGTTATGTTCAATGCAAAATTCCTATGTAAATTACCATAGTAGGAAAAACATGTGTTTTCAGATGCTATTTCATGGGCCGTCCCTCACCATAGTATGTCTATGGGGCAAATTTGAGGGGCTCTTGCGCCCCAGGGGTACAATTTATACCCCTCTGCGGGGTATGTTCTCGCACAGCTTGATAGCCTCTTCAAATGTGGTGATTCACAAGTTTCTACAAAATTCTTGCTCGGAGCTATGAGCCGTCAAAGTTGGCCACAATGCATTGTCTATGGGATTTTTCGGCCGATTTTTCACCCCCTGTACGATCATCGTACGCCCGATCGCTTATAAAAGTCATAGCACACCATTCCTCAATAAGCCACATGATTTGACGCCTCTTTTGTGGGTCTGTGACAAATGGTGTGGGACTAGTTACGCGCCAAAATTTGTACGAAGATTAATAAGAATAATAAGCACGGAGCATAGTAATAGTGATGCTTCGCCTTTGGCAAGCAGCACTAATAATAATAATAATAATTCAGTCATCTGAACTCAATTTTTTGTGCGTGAATGTGTGGATTCATTTGAGATCGTATGTGTACAAAATAGTGAAGGAGTCACTTTACGGAATGTAAAAGAAACGTGACAGAATTGCTGCAGTAAAGGCTTTATTGGCAAAATTAAATTTCAGTCTGTGAAAAACAAACAAAAAAACATACAGCCCTTTGCCTTCTGCCCCCTACCTCTCATTCTCCCTTGTCAGAAAGAGCTTTATTACCAAGTAGGTGTACACACACACACACACACAAGGAATTTGTTTTGAGGACAGGAGCTTCCAGTGCGTGTGCAAGTATGGACATAGTGCAAACATACACAGGAATTATAACAGTAACATAAGAAAAACAGAAAATTAAATAATGCACTATATAGAAATATAGAGAGAAAACATGTAATTGTTTAAACGAATGGACAGCTATGTAATTTAAAAGTGTGCAGTTTACAAATAGATAATTTTCAGTTTTCTATATATAAATGTGTCAGTTATGATGGACAATAGCCCCTTTCACACAGTAAACACAACCAGTAAATTGCTGTAAAATTTCCGGAACGACTTTACCGGTAAATTAAAAAATGCGCTGTTCACACAAGCAACGACATTCCGTCTTTTTTCCCGAAAAGCACCATTCACACATCCACTCCAAAATACTGGTAAATTCTGTGACATCATTAACCTCCAAACACCTCCTGCGCTTGTATTTGTAAACATGGAGGGGTATATGCAGTCAGTCTTTTTGTTGATGGTTTCATTTTTGTTTCAAACTTTAGCATTCATGCAGCTGCTTTTGTCCCAGAGACATCCTAATAGATGACTACAAACCAGTGCTTAATTTTCTAATTTTGAGGTCCCGGAACAAAGCGGGGTGATGGATCCGGCATGTGATTAGAGGAGGGGGAGTAACGGAGCATTCAGCCAATCACATTGGTGGGCCAGCTTAAGTGATTAACAGAGTGCATCAGTTGCTTTTATTAGGGTTCATACATAGTGTTGCTTTCGTCAACGAAAATTATGACTAAATATCGTCGTCAACGAACCTTTATCACGTGATGAAAACGAGACAAGATGCAACGTAAATGCTGGTCATGTGACGATGACGATAATTAAATGTATAATGCAATATTGTTTACGAATAAAAACGAGACTAAATGTGGTTTACAAAATAAAAACTATGCTAAAATGTCTCTTCATTTTCGTTGACCAAAACGAGACGAAACTAAATGTTATAACGTTATTTCGTCTCGTTTAGTCGCGTTATTAATATTTTGCAGTAACGTTATTTCTGTTTCCTGTGTCTCACTTCAGGGGCTGAGGGTTGCCAGGTTTTCGCAACAAAACCCGCCCAATTGCTACTCAAAACTAGCCCGATCGCATTTCGAGGGGGGGTTCCCCGGTAAAGTTCGCATTCCAGGGGCTAAAAATCACATTATTGGGTCGCTTCAACCCGCGGACATGAAAAACAACCCGCGGCAACAGTGTTAAAGTAGCCCAATTCTGCGGGAAAACCGCGGCCTTGGCAACAGTCTGCACAGATGCAGGCGACGTCACTTCCTCAAGCCCCACTCGCGGCATTATTTAGAAGATGACAACAAACAAAGTTAAGTATGACACAGAGAAAGCTTCATCTGACTTCAGTTTACAAGCAATACAAGTAACAGACACACATTTTATTTGCACTTTTTAGTGTTATTGTAGCCCGAGCATTCAAGCAACTTGTTTCTCTTTGTTAAACTTGAATGTATATTTATATATTTTTTTTCTGGCATTGTGATGTGATGCTATTTTATTTTATTTATTGTTTTTATTTATTTAAATTTATGTGTGTGTACTAATAACATGTTTGGTTGGTAAAATAAATGTTGTAAATTCAAATCAGAGTGTCTTTGGATGTATTCTTGAGTCTATAAGGTAACAATAATATAATAAGATAACCTTGTTTGAAATGGGTTTGGCTTAAAGAAAATTTTGGTTTCGTCTGTACTGCTAGGTACTTATACTATATTGACTGGGTTAAATAGAATTGCATTACTAAAAAGAGACTAAAATACCATTTTCATTGACTAAAACTAGACTAAATGTCATCAGTTTTCGCTGACTAAAACTAGACGAAAATAGTCATGGATAATTCTGACTAAAATAAGACTAAAATGCTCAGACTTTTAGTTGACGAAAACTTGACTAGACTAAAAAGAGTATGAACGTGACTAAAACTAATAAAAGCTAAAATGACAGCTTCACACAAAGACTAGACTAAAACTAAAATTAAAACAGGCCGCCAAAAACAACACTATTTGTACATGAAAAACCTGGAAAAGCCATTACATTTTGAAACAGCAGGCCTGGGGGAAAAAAATTGCTAAAAAAATAATGGAATTTTATTTCACAAATCTCTGTAATAGAGTTATAATTAATCATGTCCAGAATTTCGTGGGGGATTGTGTATATCACATAGTTTTACTCATCCCCTCAGCTTTCAAGTTTATAATGAGGGTAATTCCTGCAAACATTTATTTAATATAGCAAGTAGGTTATATGAGTAAATAAATCCACACAAACTATCAGATTAAATCAGTCATTTGAAAACAGCGTGAGTGATTCAGCTGGACCGCGTCTTCTCTCTTTCACTCTCTCAAAGCGGCTTCACATCAGCGCATCTCGTCTGCAATGAGCTGCTGCACACCTATCCAAGACTTTCGCTCGCAAGCAGACGTCTTACGTCACCGTGTTCTGAACTCGTATGTGCTCATACCTGTAATTTTCCTTCGGTGTTCACACACAGCAGAATTCCGGCAATTTACTGGTAATGTTACAGCTTCTCATACCGGTAAATTGCCGGAACGAATTTACGGGTATATTTGAAAAGGTCCTGTTCACACATGATCTCTTTACGGCAGTTTACCGGTAAATTTCCGCAAAAGTCTGTATGTGTGAAAGGGCTTATTGTATAGTTATGAATGTTTTAATTGTTCAGGCTGATTATAGCCTGCGGAAAAAAATAAAATAAAATAAAAAAACAGTTCTTGTGCCTGGCTGTTCTGGTGGTAAGTGCTCTGTAGCGCAGACCAGAAGGCAAAGAGAACAGTACAAAGAGAGAGTGGGCTGGGTGTGTGGGGTCCAAAGTGATTTCCTTTTCCTTACTCTGGAGGTGTACAGATCTTGGAGGTTGGGCCAATAATCGTTGTAGTCTCCAAAAAGCGTTGTAGTCTCCTTGATGTCTGATTTAGTAGCTGAACCAAACCAGACAGTCCTGGTCCAACTACTCCTCTCTCTCGTCCAGACATTTTCTTTCTTTTTCTGCTTCTCTGTGTTGTTCTGTATTGTTTTGAACAAAAACAATCCAGAGAGTGCCTTTTTATTGTGCATGGCCATGTAATGGAAAGACTTGAAATTATTAATTAAGATTTAAATGAGCTATTTCTCAATGATCAGTAATTAAAATAATTCTTAAGTAGAGGCTTTACACTATATTTAAAGTTTGGAACATTAGGTCTTCATTTCTGTCATGCTGTGTTTAGGAATTTGTAAAAAAGATAAGAAAGATCCATGATTTTGGTATGGGGTAAGCTTGTGTAAAAAGAACATTTAAGCATTTTAGAAACGTGTTAATTGACTGAATATTGTGTGAAAACAATATGAATTGTGTTAATGGTATGGTCACAACAGAACAGACAGATGTTTTGCTAATTGTGTTTAGAGTTTTGTGACTACAGATTGGACAAAGGGATGTTAGAAGTTGAAGAAAAAACTGTAAAATGTTTTGATTTAAAGACTTCCGATTAAATGACAGAAATGACGTTTGTAAATGAATATAAATAATGCCTATATATACATATGAATTTCTTTAAAAGATGAAGGCTTTAATTTAACATTAATAGTGTTTGACTGGAGCAGATAATAAATGAAAAGCATCACGAAGAGCTCATCATTTATCCTTCAGTAGTGTTTGCTGTTGGTTGATTAATGTTCTTCATTTTAATTTTTCATTATTTATCTGACTTCTTGTTGATTTTGTATTTCATTGCTTTTCTGGGTCTTTCCATCCCTGTTTTTTTTTTATCTTTGCAACCCTGAGCCTCTCTGTTCAATACAAATGTTTTTTAATTTTGTTTTTTTAGAACCAAACTGTTACATATAAAAGGACTGTTACATATACCTGGTTTTGTGTACATTGTTTTTGTTATTTGGATTTTTAGGTTTCCTTTTCTGTTTGTAGTCCTTTTGTAGTTTGTCTTGTTAATTGGTTCCATGATTGTTTCCAGGTGTGTCTTGTTAGTCTGTCAGCCCCAGTGCATTTAAACTAGTGTTCTTGTTTCCCCGTGGTCTTTGTTGGTCTTGTCCATTGTCGGATTCTCCCTTCCCTGTTTGTTGACCGTCATTACAAGGATTAAATAAGTATCATAATAGTAATCCATACAACTCAATTTCTGTAGTCCAAATCTTCTGCAGTTATTCAGTGACAATCTTTCCTTCTGACAGAGTTGACACATCTCTGAAAGTGTAATGACTGACGTAAATGCCGTACTGTAACATCTTTCTTTCAGATCCTTTATATTTGGTAATGCTTTTAGCCTGCAATTTACAGAGCAAGTAAACAGAACTTACAGCAAAAAAAATTTGTAATTATTCAGTAAACCTATTCACTACCTCCGTGTAGGTATAAGGGAATAATATGCGACATACAGTGAACTTCGAGCGCTCATTCAAATGTGATTTCAAAATTTTCTGATGAAGGACTTAAAAGGGACATAGTGTGCACATTTTACACAAGTTTCAATTATTCTTTAGGGTCTTCATGCAATGTATGTAATATACTTTAGTTAAAATTCCTCAATGATCGTGTAAAACAACTCCCTTTTCCCCTCTGTTTACAGTGACCCGTTTCAGTGCATTTATCTTTAAATGATAATGAGGTTATTCTGCCCTGGCAGTGGTGTTCTGAACCAAAGCGTTGACAGATAGTTAACGGAAATAAAGCACCATCACTCGTTCTTCTTGCGCACGTGATGCACACTTTACTTGATTTTCTTGTAAAACTAAAAAAACACAGAGGTCCTGACTCTCTGTGGTCATTAAAAATCCCATGACACTCATCGTAAAGAGTAGAGGTGTAACCCCGGTGTCCTGGCCAAATTCCCTCCACTGGCCCTTGTCAATCATGGCCTCCTAATAATCCCTATCCACTTGATTGACTCCATCACTCTCTCTCCTCTCCACCTGTAGCTGGTGTGTGGTGAGCGCTCTGGCGCCGTTGTGCTGTGGCTGCCGTCGCATCATCCAAGTGGATGCTGCACACTGGTGGTGGTTGAGGAGAGACCCCCCACATGATTGTAAAAGCGCTTTGGGTGTACAACAACACACAATAAAGCGCTATATAAATGCCTCATTCATTCATTCATTCATAAAACTAAAAATAAATCACAAAGGTAGAAATTACAAAATTATTACAAAATATCTTAAATAACATACAACTTCCATGTTTATAAACATTCGCTAACATATTTAAACCGCTAAATAAACAATCAAAGCACATTAGTGACGTGCACATATACGAAAGCGATTGCACAGCTCCGTCATGTTAGCTATCAGATTGCGATGGATTTCAGGACAGAACATCAATCTTTAAATATGTCAATATTGATCCCTTTTCCATCAAACTAATACCGAGGAAGTATTACAGATGTTTTCAAAATAAAATTAGTGACTTACGGTCATATCTACCACAAGGACTGAAAGCAAACAACAACGCGTCCCTAGATGCCGATCACAGTCTCTTCTTCTATAACTTTTTAAACTTCCGGTTACGTTCAAGAGAATAGTGCAATAACATTTTTCACCACTAGATGTCACAAACGAACCTCTTAAATAAATCAAGGCACAGCTTACAAAAATAAAACAAACATTATACGGAACACTCCCCGCCTGGTATATCTTAAGTTATACCACTATGCATCTTGATTGCCAGATAAAAGTAACGCTATGTCACATATAGGTCTTAAGTACTCTCTGATGACCCCCTGCTTTGCAGTCTTCACCATGACCTTACGAATTTTCCCATCAGATGAGGCTATAGTCTTTGTTATAAGACCAGTTGGCCACTCACTGCGCTTAGCTTCCCCATCCTTCAACAGAACAACGTCTCCTTCCTGAATATTCTCTCTCTCCTCCGTCCATTTCCTTCTGGATTGCAAGGTGGACAAGTACTCCTGCTTCCATCGCTTCCAGAATGAATCCGCTAACATCTGGACTTGACGCCACTGACTTTTGTGCAGGTGACCAAACTCAAAGTTTCCTGGTGGAGCTGGAGCAACACTTGCTTTCTGAGTTAAGAGCATTGCTGGTGAGAGAACTTCTGGCATACTTGCATCGGTTGAAATTGGGGTTAAGGGACGGGAATTCATAATGGCCATGACTTCTGCCATTAAAGTTGTTAAGACCTCATGAGTGAGTCTTGTGGGAGTTTTCATCAAAAGCGCCTCCAGAATACGTCTGGCTATTCCGATCATCCTTTCCCACACCCCTCCCATATGAGAGGAGTGTGGAGCGTTGAATGTCCAGGTGCAGCTTTGATTCTGCAAGAAGCCTTTCAGCTCCGAGTCGCTACTGTTGATTTGAAGTTCTTTCACTGCTCCAACAAAATTCGTCCCTCTGTCTGAACGAAAATGCTTCACTGGCCCTCTGACAGCCAAAAAACGTCTCAAAGCACAAATAAAGCTTGATGCTGATAGGGACTCCATGACCTCCAAGTGAACTGCCCTTGTACTCAAGCAGCTAAATATGACGATCCATCGCTTGTTCTCAATGCTGTGTCCTCTTGTCTTGCGTGTCGCCACAGTGAAAGGTCCGAAAACATCAAGACCTGTGTGCGTGAAGGGTGGATCTACAGAAACCCTGTCTGGGGGCAAAGCCGACATCTTCTGACTCTCCATCTTACCTCTCAGCTTCTTGGATAGCACACATTTGTGGATGATATTTGAAACAAGTCTTTTGCAGCTGACAATCCACAATCCAGCACTACGTATAGCGCCCTCCTTAAAATGACGGCCTTGATGAGCCACTTGATCATGATAATGCTGAATTAAAAGATCAGTCACATGATGGTTGGTCGGAAGTATCAAGGGATGCTTCTCTGGATCTGAGATGTCAGCATAGTGAATGCGACCCCCAACTCTTAACAGACCTTCCTCGTCCACAAAAGGGTCAAGTCATAGGAGTGTGCTACACTGCGAGATTTTACCATACTTGATCAGACTCTCAAACTCCTCTCTGTACACTTCTCGCTGTACAGTTTTAATTATAGTCGACTCAGATGTCTCTACATCTGATGTCTTTGCACACCAATGCCACTTTCGACAGAGACAGTTAGGTAGACATTGTGAGAAGGATTTCGCGATATGAGTAAGAGTAGTGACAGCTCTCACCAAAGATCTCCATCTCGAGAAACGTTGGAATCTGCTTGAGTCTAAAGACTGCTCAGTAATGCCAGTTGCCAGGGCATTCACTTGAGGGCGAATTTCAACATCCTCTTCTGTTTGGACAAGTCCATAGGATTCCTCCACACTACATCCTATAGGATGACATTCCCTAAGGAACTCTGGACCTGAAAACCAGTTGGTAAGAGGTAAGTGGGCTACTGTCACGAACCTGGTGGCATGATCTGCTGGATTCTGCTCAGAACAGATGTAGTGCCATTGAGTAGGTTCTGTGGCTTTCCTTATGCGTGCAACTCTATTAGCCACGTACATATAGAATCTGCGTGTTACATTGTGAATGTAACCGAGCACTATGCGACTATCAGTATAAAAATGGATGTTGTGAAGCTCTAGGTCAATTTCTCCTTTTATGAGTTCCATCAACTCTACAGCCATCACTGCTGCACATAACTCAAGGCGCGGAATAGTATGCGCTGGAAAGGGGGCTAACTTGGATCTTCCCACTGTAGTTCTATTGTGTCTTTACTGAAATCCAGGTCTTTGAGATCTTTGGCTCTTTCACTAGATGGAAAAGCTTCCATCACCGAAGCTCCGTTGGAAGCCACTTTATGCAGATTCAAGCTTGACTTCGATAGCATTATCTGCGTGCGCTTTAGGAGATCAATGGCTTCTCTTTCAGTAGGGACAGATGTGATACCATCGTCTACATAGAAGTTGCACAACACAAAGTTCTTAGCATCCGTTCCGCACTCCGCTTCGCCAAGTTCTGCTGCTCGTCTCAGGGCATACTGTATATTGCGACTGCTGGTGACGGACTATTGCCAAAGACGTGTACGGTCATTCTGTAATCAATGATCTCCTTTTCTGCACAGTTGTCCTTGTGCCAAAGGAAGCGAAGATAGTTGCAATGCTGCTCTTTTACTTTGAAACAATAGAACATTCGTTCTATGTCTGCCATCACAGCTACTTTCTCCCTACGGAAGCGCAACAGCACACCCAAAAGTGTATTGTTGAGGTCAGGACCGCTCAGTAAAACATCATTGAGGGAAACCTCTCCGAACTGGGCACTCGAATCAAAAACCACCCTAATTTTGTCAGGTTTGTGGGGGTGGTAAACACCGAAAATCGGCAAATACCAACATTCTTCCCCTGATTGCAAGGGTGGGGCTAGTTCCGCTTGTTTATCCTCAATCACCTTTTGCATGAAGTCAAAGAAATGTGTTTTCATATTTGGTTTCTTTGAGAGAGTGCGCTGTAAAGAGCTTAGCCTCTGCATAGCTTGCTCTCTGTTATTAGGGAGTTGAATCCTTGGAGAACGGAATGGAAGTGGCGCCACCCAGTGGCTATCCTTGTCCAGGTAGACCTCTTTGTTCATTATGTCTAGAAAGACTTTATCCTCCACAGATAGAGCTACTTTATCGTCCTCTGGAGATCTGAAGAACACATTCTCCTTCAAACCCTTTGAATAGCTCTCATTAGATTTGAGAGAACATGGTGGGTCAGGTATGTATGACAAGAGAGGTGACTCACCTCGTTCTACTTTGTTAATGCCCTTTGTGCACAAAGAGAAGTATGAAGTACGTCCATTGAGAAGTATGTTGGTCTTGTAAGTATTCATGCTGGATTGACAATGAATGCCATCAAGACAAACTTCTCCCACTATCACCCAGCCCAGATCCAAGCGCTGTGCATATGGTGTGTTTTGGGGTCCATTGCGTTGTTCACGCACTTTGTGCACACGAAGAACATCTCGCCCCAAGAGGAGAAGGATAGGAGCACCAGGATCTAAAGGCGGGATTTTATCTGACACCGCAGTGAGGTGGGGAAAACACACAGCTACCTCAGGCGTAGGAATTTCGGATCTATCGTCTGGTAAGGTGTTACACTCTAGCAAGGGTGGAAGAGCAACTACTGTTTCCCCATCAAGCGATTCAACGGAGAATCCACTTACTTTCCTCCCCGCCGTAGACACTACGCCTGAACACGTCTTCAATGTGTAAGGGGAAGAACTGCCAACAATGTTGAACAGATCGAAGAACTCCGACTTCACCAAAGATCTATTACTCTGCTCATCCAGTACAGCATAAATGCTTTTGGCCTTCTCACACTGATTAGAGGGATACACTTTCACTAGACAGATCTTTGAACATGATTTGGGCTTACTAGAATCTCCGCAAATCTCAGTGCACTTGTTGGTGACCTCAGCAGTGTCCTCACCTGTTTTCTCCATAATTTGCTCTACCTTTGGCTCAGGTACTTCAACAGACCATGGAGCAGGTCCTGGATGCATGGCTGCAACATGTCGATCACTATTGCATTCTCTGCACTTAATCAATGCTCTACAGTCTCTTGCAACATGCTTAGTGGAAGCACAACATTTAAAACAGATAGACATTTCCCTCAGGTGTGCTTTTCTTTCATCCAAATGCTTGCTCCTGAACGTGCGACACTTGTGGAGTGGATGAGGCTTATTGTGCATAGTGCAGACCTTGTCTGGTACTAAATTTTTTTCTGAGGTTCTGTCTTGGTTTGATTGTGCAGCTGTTATTTCAGTTTTCTTGACGAAGACAGAAGTTCTATTACTCGACCTGGCAGCTCCGTCAGCTTTCATGCTGTTCAAACTACCAGTTGAAGCGAGTGCAAAACTAGGATCGTTTCTATTTCTTGCCTGTCTACTAAGAAATTCAACAAAGAAGCTGAAAGGAGGAAAATATACGTTATGGTCTTCTTTGTATCTGGAACCGTGCGTTATCCATTTGTCTTGAAGACTGAATGGGAGTTTTTCTACAATGGGATTGACTCCTCTTGCTGTATCGAGGTAAGCAAGTCCAGGTAAACGACCACTCTCTTTGGCGGACTGCAGCTCAAGCAGCAAATCTCCAAGGTCTCTTAGACGATGGGTGTCTTTGTTTGTGATGTGAGGGAAAGCATCAAGTCTTTTTAACATTGCCTGCTCGATGACCTCCGGACATCCATAGCAGTCCTCCATGCGACGCCATATCACTCCAACTCCTACAGCAGGATTACTGACATAAACTGCTTTAATTCGTTTGGCATGACTAGAGGAATCAGGACCAAGCCATCTGATGAGAAGGTCGATCTCCTCCCTACTAGTTAAATTGAGTTCACTGGTTACAGCTTTAAAAGACGTTTTCCACGCCCAGTAATTTTCAGGGCAGTCATCAAATCGAAACAAGCCGGAACTCACCGTTTCTTTCCTAAGCAAATATGTAGTGAAGTCATTTGCGTGTGGCGGTGCTGGAGCAGAGCACTCAGCAGGTACTTGTGAGGACGGGTCTGATTCACGCTGTGTACGTACTGGATGGCTTTGACGCATCACCTCATCATCTCCATCAAATGGCTCAGTCTTAACTTGTGAAGGAGAACATTGGTGGCTATGTTGAACTGTGTGTTTCTGCCTCATAGGAACGATCTCTGCATTAGACTTCTCTTTCTCCGTCGGAGAGAGGGATCTAAGTGAGCCTGCAACATAACTCCGCGTCACATAACTAGAATTCTCACTCGCAAGTTGTGGATTAGAAGTCAGATCAGGAGCATTCAGTAGCTGAGAATGTGTCTGCACATACTCTCTGGTGCGTTCAGTTCTGTTTGAGACACAAAAGTTTTTCTAGGTCGACATCTAGTCCATCTTCTCTGTGAATTGCAGCCTCATAAACTTCTGCTTCTGTAGATGCTGCTACAGCTTCTTTCTGAACTTTCAACACATACAGTTCAGCCTCAACCTCTGCCTTCCTCCGTGTTGTTTCAGCTAGTGTTTTTTGTTGATGCTCTTCTAGTTGAGCTCTCTCTTTCATCATGATGGCTTCCCTCTCTGCATAGGAGGCTTTTACTTTACACGCTGCCGCTTTAGCTCTTGCTGTGGTAGCAGCTGCACTAGCCGAAGATCTCGTAGAGCGATGTGATCCGCCTGACCATGATCTTATTTCTAAAGCTTGGTCAGCTTCCTCTGTAAAAAGCTTCACATTGGTCACAGCATTATCACAATGATGTTTGTTTTAACTTTGCAGAAACATTTGCTCTAAGGCAGTGGTTCTCAAACTTTTTATGCCAAGTACCACCTCAGAAAACATTTGGCTCTCCAAGTACCACCATAATGACCAACATTAAAATACAGTAGCGTAACAACATTAACAGTGAAGTGAGAGCAAGATATGCTTTGTCATATTTTCTGCATTTAGATTTGAAAGACTTGCCTGGGCCTGTGCAACTTATATGACCTTTCTCTTCCCTTTTGCAAACCAATCCATATCCTACTCTACATCCGTTGGCTGTTTACTGGTTTTTTTCCCCTTTTTTTTTCTCTTATATTTGTCTGCTGATGCCCCCCCCTCCCCCTCCCTCTCCCTCTCCCTCTCCCTCTCCCTCTCTCCCTCTCCCCCTCTCCCTCTCTCCCCCTCCCCCTCCCCCCCCTCTAAGCTTTTTCCAAGCTTATCAACAGATAATTCTCCTACTGCTTGTGTCTTGGGGGAATTAGATTTCACTGTTAAGGGTAAGCAAATCATTACGATTGACTAACTTAACAGTTAAGCCTTGTTGGACTCGATTTATTATGTGTTAGTGATGTATTTGCATTTCACAATGGGTTATTTATTCAATGTGCATTTAAATATAATATTACTTGACATTCATTGTTTTCTTTAAGCCTGGGTTACAGAACCAAATCCCGACAAGGCAGCTCAACTGTATGTAGAGTCAGCACTTGAGGAAAAAAACAAAACAACGAAAGTCTGAACTTCAACCTGAATCTAAGAGAATCTTTGGAAGACAGAAACAGGGCCATCATTCATTTCTATAAAAAGCCAAAGGTGGAGTGGGCTAGTCCACTACAATGCAGGCTGATTGGTAGTAATAACAAATTCTTCAAACATAATAAATAGTTCTTATCAGTTACTTTCTCTAATTGTATTATTATAGTTCCAATGCAAGACACTTTTTTTTGTATGTGTGTATAAATGTATTTGTTATTGAAAGGTGATTGTGCGATTGGAGATGGTGTCAACAGGCATGTCCTCTCAACAGTTATGGACAACCTTCAAAATGGCTTTCTCCTTGATGAAGAAAAAGGTATTTCATTATAATAATCTCTGTAGCCTTTTGAGAGAAATTGTGCCTGGTTCATCAGATTTACTTTTTGGTAAAAATTTACTGCAAGGTTCCATTATTAAAGGGGTCATATAATGCCATTTTTGTACAAGTTAATATGATTCTTTAGGGTCTAAATTAAACGTTTGTAATATACTTTAATTAAAAATTCTCGTTAGTATTGTAAGAAAACACTAATTTTACCTGGTCAAAAACAGCTCTCTGTTCAGCACGCCATTTCAGTGCATGTGCCTTTAAATGATCATGAGCTCTGCTCACCCCGCCCCTCTGCTCTGTGGGGCGTGACTGACAACAGTTGAGGGTATATTTCGGTGGAAGAATGGCAGCGGGAGTTTCTGAGGACACTGTGCAACCCTATCAATTTGAACCGGAGTCGGACCCGGAACAAGATGATGGCCCCGAAGAAGTTAGACAATTAAGGCTCGAACAGGACGTTTCTGAATGGTTGGTTAACGTAATGTCACTTTGATCTATCTTTATATGTACTGGCAGGGTAGCGTAGTGAGACACGAACGCTATGTGTTTACTGATGTATAGTTCATTGACAGATTGATGTTACAGCTAATGGTCATGAAAAACTTTTTTTTCGTTAAATGTAGGCTTGTCAGTGATGCGTAACATTCTGTTTATAATAACCCAATAACCATAACGCGTTGTTCATTACAAACGTGGGATTATGAATTATATTGAGAACGTCGTACATAGAAAACATGCCGTAATGAACACTTGATTTCACGTAATGTACACTTGATTTCACGTAATAAACACTTGATTTCACGTAATGAAAGTTAGTGTAAACTTTAGCCACATTCATGGTGAAACATGCAAGCGATTAGCAAAGATTAATATAAAGGTTAATAAAACGTTCTTCTGGAGGTGCAGCAGGAACACGAATAGTTGGTACCGATCCTTTTTTCAGGAGCAGCTTCTTGGCAAAATCAGCTTTAAACTGACCCTCGTTTATAAAGCAGTCTGGTGAGAAATGATTTGCGCAAACATGAAAGAATTGAGGTTGATCTGGGGGACTATTCCTTCGAAAACAAAACTCAGCCACTGCGTCTTCAGCGGTTCTGATTTAGGAACATCAAAACGACTGCTGTGTTCGTTATTACACCCAAGAACAGAACCCCACGATCGCTTAGACGCCATTCTGCTCCAGCGTATAAACGATGGCGGACTATGATGACAGCTCGCTCAGGGCGGGTCTGTGTTGAAACGCTCCTGTCAATCAACAAGACGTCACAAGACAAACAGCTCGATTTGAGACAGGGGAAACATATTAGGAGATAAAAAAAAAAACACTGGATGGATTTTTATCATTATAGGATGGTTGTGTACAGGCACTGCCAACACACATCTCAGTACAATCAACTTGTAAAAGTGGATATAGCATTATATGACCGCTTTAATGTGCCAGCGACCTCCGTACCAACTGAACGTTTCTTTGATGCTGTTATCCTTGACAGACTTTTGAAACAGCAGGCTTTTGTCTTGCCTTATATGTATATGAGAAATGAGAGCAAGACTGCAAAAGTGCCTCTAGTGCAAAATATGTATGCATGTGTATGCAACTACTGCAAAAACTGATTGCAACATATTAAACCATTTTACAATCGCAATGTCTGTTTGTTATAGGCTCACTTAGGGGTGTTTCTCTTGATATGTCATCTGTGTTGATGAACTGTTAAGTCAAGTCAAGTCAAGTCACCTTTATTTATATAGCGCTTTTAACAATACAGATTGTGTCAAAGCACTTAACAGTATCAAGTTGGAGGATAGAGTGTCAGTAATGTATAATAATAAGATTAAACACTCAATTTTCAGTTAAGGGCATTTCATTATTGAATTCGGAGATGTCATTGTCTAGCTAAGTTTAGTTTAAATAGTATCTGTGAAATCAAATTTACGATAATCGCTAGAAATTAAGTGTCCCCAACTGAGCAAGCCAGAGGCGACAGCGGCAAGGAACCAAAACTCCCTCTGTGACAGAATGGAGAAAAAAACCTCGGGAGAAACCAGGCTCAGTCGGGGGGCCAGTTCTCCTCTGGCCAGGATATTATTGTTTATTCATTGTTTACTTATTGTTTTAATTACATTTTTAAATGTATAAATGTATTATATTTCTATTTTTATATTGTTGCAATTTCTAACAATAATAGTATTATGTAGTTAGGTATTTTATTATTACATTTTTAATTATTTGTTTTATTTTTAGTTTTATTGTATTTTAGTCGAGGTCTTCACTGGGGATATGTCTCTGGGGCTCATCGCTGACGATCAGGGCCGCAGACATCATCTCCCGGCGCCGATCCACCATCTGATCCGGACACGGACTGAGAAACAGAATAAGAAAGAAACAACTATTAGCGTAGATGCCAATCTTCTTACGATGTAACGAGTACATCGTGTGTTATGGGAAGTGTTCCCGGTTCCGGTTGATCTAATTAATGCAGCCTAACAATCCTTTAACGGATTTGAATAATAGAAGTGTAGTAGTGTGTTAGGTGTATGTCAGGTTAAAGAGATGGGTCTTTAATCTAGATTTAAACTGACAGAGTGTGTCTGCCTCCCGAACAGTGTTTGGTAGATTGTTCCAGAGTTTTGGTGCTAAAAAGGAAAACGATCTGCCGCCCGCAGTTGATTTTGATATTCTAGGTATTATCAAACGGCCAGAGTTTTGAGAACGCAGCGGCCGTGGAGGACTATAATGCGATAAGAGCTCACTCAAGTACTGAGGAGCTAAACCATTCAGAGCTTTATAAGTCATTAACAAGATTTTAAAATCTATACGATGTTTAGTAGGGAGCCAGTGCAGTGTTGACAGAACCGGGCTAATGTGGTCATACTTCCTGGTTCTAGTAAGAACTCTAGCTGCTGCATTTTGGACTAACTGTAGTTTGTTTATTAAACGTGCAGAGCAACCACCCAGCTTGTTAACACCTCTTTTCATTAAACATTTCAATAACAAAAGGATATTCCACTTCTGTGTTCAAGATTAGGCAGTGCAATTTTCTATTAACAATGTTGATATTCATCATTTGCAGGTAATGCATGTCATCATGTAGGCTTTCTAATTTAGACATTTAAAATATGCTGTAGAAATAGAGTTTAGGCTTATAATTTTATTTATTTAGGCTTATATCTCAGAGAAGGCCCAAACTATTGTAAAAACAATATTTTCCTTTTTTTTCTGGAAATGATTAACTTTTAAATATTATTTTTATTAAAAAGTCAATTTCTAATTTTATTTAAGCAATTCGTAATTAAACAAGAAGCATCTAAATAAATAAACGTTTCACATTTGAATGCGTTAAATAAACAACACCCATTTTCTCCATATTTGAATGTTTCCACCTAGCTAGGAAATAATTACAGAGGGCCAAGCAATAGTACATCAAGTATTTTTAAATGACAGGAAAAAAAAAGACCAATCATATCTTTCCTCTAAATGATCGGGACAAGTTCCCCTGGGACGCGTATAATCAAAAAGGCGTATATAGTATATATATACAGTAGTCAACATTTGAAGTGGATCAAAACCTTTCATCAAAGTTATCCTAAAACCAAAACAATACCCGTTCTTGTCTTAGGACAACTTTAATAAACTTTTTTGATCCACTTCAAATGTTGACTATACTGTAATAATGCAAGTGAGGACATTTATCAGGCCGCTGTGCCAATTATAATATCATTTAGAGCCACAGAAAGACAACGTTTTGCTAAAAAGCACATCTTCCAGACAGTCATTATGTACATTAACAATAATTTGGGACAATTATAAATAATGTAATTTATTGGAAAACTATGCGTGTGGCACGGCAGGATAATGAACACAGCGCCGGTGTCCGTACACTCATAAAAAACAATGTGCTCGAATATTAAAGACGTGCTGGTATTCAAAGGTTGAATTGCCAAAGAAGACACAGTAAGCTAGGCTTGTAGTTTGTTTTGTCCCCGACGAGGGTAGGGGGAGAGGGTTCAAGAGTCACTGTTCAAGTAAATGGAGTCGAGGAGTCGACTCCGCCGAGAATCGAGAATCGGAGTCGACTCCAAAAACCCCGGAATCGAACACCCCTAGCTTAGTTTAGCTTAGCACCATTCATTCCTTAGGATCCAAACAGGGATGAATTTAGAAGCCACCAAACACTTCCATGTTTTCTCTATTTAAAAATGGTTACATGAGGAGTTACATGAGTGGCACAAAATAAAACGTGGCAATTTTCTAAGCGGATAAAACATTATGATGACTATAATGTATGGCGGAAGAGCACTTCGACCTCGGCGCATCATCACTCCTGAAAACTCCCGCTAACTCCCGTCAATACAACCACCGCACGCCTGCGCTATCAGCAGTAGTTTGAGCAGATCAGTCAGGTACTAGTAGTAGTAGGAGTAGTAAGATAGCTTGTGAATAATCATGGCGATTACGTGCATTGTAAAGGGTTGTGATAACAAGCAGAAAGTGTACAGCACCGTCATGTTTCACAGGATTCCCACTCACCACAAACGGAGGAAAGTATGGCTGGCTTGTTTGAACATGGATCCAACGACTCCAGTACAGATGCTGAAGAACTGGCGAGTTTGCTCCGAGCATTTTACACAGGAGGACTATACCTCAACGGGACTACGCCTGAAGAATACGGCCACACCAACCATCTTCAAATCACCGACAGAACAAAGTGGAGCATCACCCAACACTGTAAGTGTCCTTTTTCACTCTGTTTGGATGGTCTGGAAGTGACAGTAGCCTGCAACACCAGTGGAGTTCAACCAGTTCAACTCTGTGAGCACGAATAACCTCACTGCCAAACCAGTGCGACTCTGTGAACACGAATAACCTCACTGCCAAACCAGTGCGACTCTGAAACAATTAGGAATGACGCCTGAGCTCAGAGATTCAGATGAAGTATACAACACTGTGCAAATCCGTAACGTTACTATCACCAAACCTGATTCTCTGTAACACGAGACTGTCTGATAAGACTGTAACGTTTATGCCAAGCCGTTTTTACTTTTATTCCTTCACAGGATATGAATTCTTGATATCAACAATTCAGTTTTTACTAGTTAAAATGCTAATTCTTCATATCAGGAATTGGATTTCTACTAGTAACAATGTTAATTTTTGATATCAGCAATTACATTTTCACTAGTTAAAATGCTAATTCTTGATATCAACAATTTAATTCTTGATATCAAAAATTTCATTGTTGATATCTGTAATTGTATTTTCACTAGTTAAATGTCACCATAGGCTGCCATTCAAAATCAATTGTTGATATCAAGAATTAATTTCTTACTAGTTGAAATTCCAATTTCACATATCAGAAATACAATTCTACAACAATTTAGTTCTTGATAAAAACAATTTAATTGTCACCAGTGAGAATGATCATTTCTGATATCATGAATGTGATTGTTACTAGTAAGAAAGCCATTTTAGATATCAGAAATTATATTGATATCAGAAATGCATTTTAAAAAACTACAGGCAGACGTTGTTTTATTACAAGAGACTCATAGTCCTGCCACAGCTACAGATCAACTTAAAACAACTGAGTTTCCTAATGTGTTCTCAGCCTGCTATAATTCTAGGCAAAGGGGGGTAGCAATTTTAATACATAAAAATGTTAATTTCACAGTACTCAACACAGTTATAGATCCAGAAGGTAGATTTCTAATAATTAAATTATCTATATTTGACAAAAAGTTATGTATTGTTAGTATATATGGTCCAAATGTTGATGACCCCTCTTTCTTTCACGGTTTTTTTACCGCACTCTCTGAACACCTAGATTGTGCACTTGTTATTGGGGGAGACCTCAACTTTGGACTAAATAAAGAAATGGACAGGCTAAGTACAGCTGGAACTCAGCGTAATTGGGAGTCCACAAATATAGTTAAACAGTACATGAGTGACTATGGACTTTGCGATGCATGGCGTTCTTTTCACCCCAACCGTAGGGAATATACTTTCTTCTCACATGTCCATCACTCTTACTCTCGTCTGGATTATTTCTTAGTCAGCAGCTCACTGCTGAGTGACATTTCAGACACAGAGATAAACCCTATAGCTGTCAGCGATCATGCTGCTGTTTCTTTAACTCTAGTAAATAAGAAGGCCACTCCACCAAGTAATAACTGGAGATTCAATACATCATTGCTTAAAGACGACGATTTTATTAAATATTTTAAAGAAGAGTGGGCTTTATATTTAGACTATAATGACCTGCCTGAAACATCAGCATCTGTTCTCTGGGAAGCAGGCAAAGCTGTGATGAGAGGTAGAATAATCTCATTCTCATCGCATAAAAAGAAAAGAGAAAATAAATGTATTCAGGAATTAGAAGAAACCATAAAAACTTTAGAAGAAGCCTACGTATCCTCCCAGGAACAGGAAATGCTGAAAAAAATATGTAAAGCAAAACTAGAATTAAATGAAATTATTAATAAAAAAACTAAATTCTTAGCACAAAGACTTCGCTGGCAAGAATTTGAATATGGTAACAAATCAGGTCAATTCCTAGCGAACCAGTTAAAAATAAAGAAAGAAAAAACAACTATATGTGCTGTTAAAGATTTAACTGGGGATACGGTATATGACCCTGAAAGAATAAACAACACTTTCAGGGACTTTTTCAAATCTTTATATTCTCCACAGATAAACCCATCTAAAGACGAAATTGACCAATTTCTTGACAATATAACTCTTCCGAAATTATCAGACAATCAAGCGACGGCATTGGATTCACCACTGACATCAGATGAACTTCAGGAAGCCTTGAACAGTATGCCCAATAAAAAGGCTCCAGGCCCAGATGGCTTTCCAGCAGAATTCTATAAAGAATTCTGGGCTATTCTGGCACCAACATTCTACAGAATGTTGCAGGAAACCAAAAAAAATGGCAGACTTCCACCAAATATGAATTCTGCCAACATTAGTCTCTTGCTAAAACCAGGCAAAGACCCTGTATTGCCTACCAGCTATCGTCCAATATCCCTTATTAATGTGGACACTAAAATAATCTGCAAAGCTATCTCAAAAAGAATAGAGAAGATAACCCCTTTCATAATTCATTCCGACCAAACTGGTTTCAAAAAAGGGAGGCACTCTTCAACAAATACATGTAGGTTACTTAACTTGATAGACTATTCATGCAATAGAAACCTTCAAATTACAATATTGTCTTTAGATGCAGAAAAAGCTTTTGATAGGGTTAACTGGAATTTTCTATTTGCAACTTTACACAAATTTGGTTTTGGAAACTCTTTCATAAACTGGTTAAAAATATTATATAACTCTCCAATAGCATGTGTCAGGACAAATGCCCAAACGTCCTCTAGCTTTTATCTTAAGAGGGGCACCAGGCAGGGATGCCCCCTCTCCCCCTCACTGTTTGCAATTTTTATTGAACCACTAGCAGCAGCAATTAGACAGGCAACAGTGATTAAAGGCATTAAATGCAAGAATGTAGAACATAAAGTTAGTCTTTACGCAGATGATGTGTTACTTTTTCTTCAGCATTCACAAACCACTCCCTCTGAGGTAATTACATTAATAAACTCTTTCTCAAAAGTCTCAGATTATTCAATAAACTGGTTAAAATCAACAGTTCTTCCAATTAATTGCTCCTTCCAGAATTCTTCCACTCCACTGCAATCTGGAAATATTAAATATTTAGGTATTAATGTTTCTCCTAGGCTGGCAGATTTGATTAAATTAAACCACATCCCACTTTTAAAGAAGGTAGAAGATGATCTAACCAGATGGAGGTCTCTACCCATATCACTCATGGGAAGAGTCGCCTCAATAAAAATGATGGTTTTGCCAAGAATTAATTATTTATTTGCAATGATCCCGAGCAAACCACCACCTGACTGGTTTAGATCTCTGGACTCCTCCATCTCTAAATTCCTTTGGAAAGGTAAACCCCCGCGTATTAGCTTAAAAACGCTGCAAAAGACCAAGGATAAAGGAGGACTAGATCTACCTAACTTTCACCACTATTTCTTAGCAAACAGGCTTCAACACATTTCAGGGTGGTTAAAACACACCCTCTTAGATGAACCTTGGCTAGATGTAGAACAGGCCTTATGCAATAATATAGAGATTTCGGATCTGCCATTCATTAGCTCGATCAGCAAACGACACGTATGCTTCAAAAGCATCAGTATCAGCTCTTCTCTGACAACATGGTGGGAGTTTCTAAAAATGACGGAGTCTTCACTAATCCCATGCAAACGTACCCCCATCTGGAACAATCCTGACATATTGCTAAACAACAATATGATAAACTTCACAGATTGGAGTTGTAAAGGTATTAAATACCTGGAACATATATTCGAAGGGACAGACTTTATTCCTTTTGACAAATTAGTTAAACAATATAGGATTAATAAGCATAGATTTTTAGAATATCAACAAATTAAATCTATTGTAAAAAGGAAATTTAAGTCTAATCATATCAATTTACAAATACCACCAAGTGTGATAGATTTTCTTAATCTCAAAACCCCCAAATTAATGTCTAAAATATATAGGGCACTTTCCAAAATAGATGAATCAGTATCACTTCCTATTGCAAAATGGGAGGCAGATCTATCAGTAAGCTGGGACCATAATTTCTGGTCTCAGATATGTTTAAAAACCTTTGAACTGATTAGAAATCCTGGTTTACAATTAATACAATACAAAATCCTGCATAGAGTGCACTACACAGGTCATCGGATGTTCAGGATGGGTTTTACAGCTTCTAACAACTGCTCACACTGTAAAGGCAATACACCTGACAATTATATCCATGCTCTATGGTTCTGTCCACCTGTTCAGAGGTACTGGTACAGGATTTGTGAAGACTTATCAAAGTGTCTTAAATGTTCTATTCCAGCCTCTCCTTTAGTCTGCTTGTTGGGCGACCTAGATGGTGTCACTACAGAAGGTAACACAATCCACATGGCTTTCACTGCCCTATGCATTGCTAAGAAGACTGTCCTCATGAACTGGAAAAATAAAAATAATCTTAATATCAACCAATATAGAGATTATTTGTGGGATTATATTAGTCTTGACACAGCTTCTGCTGCCACATTAGATCAATCTCTCTGGGCTCCTTTGATCAGCTCCATCACCTAGTGTGAGTGGGGGTCCCGATTCTGTCCGGCTGTGGTTTTTGTTGTTGGCGTGGGGTGGCGATGTGGGCCTGGGGCATCTGGGGGTTCCCTGGGGGTGGGTTTCTTGGGGGGTTCGGCGCTGGGGCTGCGGCCTTGGCCTGGATGGGGTATTGGTGACTCTTGGGTGCTGTTTTTCTGGCGGCTGCATGCGGCGCTGCTGGGGATGCTTGTGCCGGCGGACGTAGGTTGCCAGCCTGGCGGCCGCACTGTTCCGGGGTTGGTCCGGGGGGGTTTGGGGTTCTGGGGGCGCTCTGCCTCCGGGTTGGGGTTACGGCTGGGCCTGGGGGGCTTGGGTCCTGGTTGGTGTGCCGCCGGGAGCATGGGTTGGTGCATGCGCTTGGGCCCGGCTCTGGTGTGGGGGTCTTCGATGCATCGGTGCCTCCGCAGGGGGGGGGGTCCAATAGAGGCGGGGTAAATGGGCTTTACCTGGGTGTTTTATTGTCTTTTGTAGTCTGGGAGCAGACTGAATGATGGGGTGGGGTAGTTTTTCCTCTGCTGTGGGGTCTGGTGGGCCGCCCCGGGCTGCCATGGGCCCTGGTCTGGATGGGCCTGGGCCCCCCGCCCTGGGCAGATTTGGGGTAACGGGGGTGCCTATGGGGGTATTTTGCCCCCTCTGATGCCTTCCTCCCCATCCCTAGGGCTTCACTTCTCCCGCTCCATCACACCAACACATAGGTAGGGTTTTGAGGTGCGGGTGTGTCGCTGGGATGCGGGGGAGGTGGTACTCCTCTGTCTCCTCGTGGCTGCCTGCATCTCAATCACACATTACAGCTTAGACATTCTCATTACTTACTGTCACATGACACATACATATAGGGCCTTGGGGGTGGGCACACTGAATGGCATCCGGAGGGCGGTCTGTTCATTCAGCCTTCCCTCTGGTGCCAGTGCCCACTTCTCAATTTTAAGTTGCACATAGACATTGAGGGCTCTAGGGAGGGGACGAGCTGACACAAGCTTGTGGAGGGTGCCCCTCCCCTGTTTTAAAGCACCCCTGTTTTAAAGCACCTTAGAACAACACACACCAACACTACATTTGAGCGGGTGGGGTGAAGCATGGGGTCTCTTTTTTTTTTTTTTCTTCTTTTTTTTTTTCACACCCCTGTTCTCTGTTCTCTGTCTGGGGCCGGGGGCTGTGAGGATGAGCTGGCCGCCCGGTCGGGGTCTGGGCTGTTGGTTTTCTCTGCTGCTGCGGGGACCGGGGTGGTCTTCCTGTCCCCGCGCCGGAGCGAAGGGGGTTCAACTCCGGGATCGGGCGCTGGCTTCCCCTCTGGGGGTGGTGGTGCCTGGATCTAGGAGTATAGAGTGCATATGGGGAGTGTGAGTGCGGGTACCGTGTCCATTTCTGTGAGTCTACATGTGGGGTGAGGGTGTGAATATTCGTTTGCGTGCATGAGGGTGGGAACGTATGCTTGTGTATATGTGTGCTTGTTCGTCTACGTCTATGTGTCAGGTCGGGCCTTAGACTCCGCCTCACTCATCATCTCAGTCGACCCCCACCCCACCACTATGCCCTGCCGGTGGAGGATGCCGTCGGTGCATTGGTGGTTTCTCGCGCCGGGGCAGGATGCTCGGGTGAGCGCCGGCCCGCTCTCGGCGGTCGCTTGGCGGGGCCTGGCCCTACTGGCCTTGCTGGGCCCCGATTGGGGGGTGGGGGGCCTTTGGATCTCCGGGCCCAGGGCCCGGTCTGCCCTGGTGTGGTCGGCTGCCGGTGGAGCCTGCGGCCTTGCCGCCACGGCACCCTGGGGCGTCTACACTGTGACTGTCGGAGGTCCCACCTTCGGGCTCTCCTCTGCCCCTTTCTGGGTGGAGGCCGCGGTTGTCCCTGCGGTGGTTCTCCTGGGGGTCCCGTGCCCTGGGGGGCCCCCGGATGTTTGGGGCCCGGGTCTTTTCCATGCCTGCTTCATGCCTTGCGGGATGGGGCTGTTGTGCCCCACACACACTATTAAACATTTACATGGAGGAACCTTATGAACACAAGCGCGATCACACACACAGGTGTACACTCAAGCATTCACATTGGTGTAAAAACAGGTGCTCACAGACACGCATTGTCTTGATCTGCTGTTGCTTCAAAACTTATTTTGTAATATTATGTGTGCTGCCTAATAACATTTAACATTTAGAATTTATTGTGATTCATACAGATGTTGGTTGTTGCTGCAGTCTCTATGATGTTGTGTCTTCTGTTGTTTTCTACTGTTGTTTTCTCTTTTTGTCAGCAGGTATCGAAGCAAATTGTCTGTTTTTTTTGTTTTGTTTTTTTTTTTTGTTTGTTTTTGTTGTTTTCTGTTTTTTTTTTTTTGTTTTTTTTTTCCTCTTTCTCTCTATCCCCCATTCTCCTTTTTTCTCTCTCTCTCTCCCCCTTCTCTGTTGAATTTCCCCACAACTTTTTTTTTTTTTTTTTTTTTTTTTTTTTTTTTCTTTCCTCTCCTCTTTCTCTCTCTTGTTTTCTCTGTCCCCCGGTCTTGTCTGTCATAGTGTGGTTAAATAAAAGGGTATATAAAAATTAAATTAATTAATTAAAAAAAAAAAAAAAAAAAAAAAAGGCTGTGAATGATGATAGCATAGCTACGCATACGTACTGTCATGTGTTATCTGTGTTACTGACAGGCCGGAAAAAAAAAAAAAAGAAATGCATTTTCAGTTATCAGAAATAACAAATGTAACATGTTGAAATGTACGGAGCCCCGCACATCACCTGTAGGAGAAAAAATAACAATCCGTGGCGAGTTTTGCAATCTGTCCCCTCAGTTTATAAACCGTACTCACGAATTCTTAAACTGTTCCCTCGGTTTAACAAATCGTGCCCACGAATTTCCAATCCGTGCGCTCAGATTTTGTAAACCGTACCCTCGGGTTTGTAAACTCACTTATTTGTGGCCCCGCCCCAATTATTTTACTCACCGATAGGATAAAATACAGCCGCCTGTGCTAAATAAACGCTAAAAAGAAGAATAGAAAATTTCCTGAATTTTCTAAAAAAACGATAGAGTTTCAAGAGGAGAAGGTAAAAAGCAATACAAAACAAACAATGTACCGGTTATGTTGTCATTCCTTTGCTCTCTAACTGAATGCAATGTGATAATAGACCTAACAGTGAAACATGCATCTAACTATGGGGGAAAAAGATTAGTATAATAAAATCACCAAAATAAGTCTTCATGTTAAGAATGAATGGTACACAAACATATTTCCAAAACTGTAAAAGGTTATTTAAAAAGAAAGCATTCATGAATTATTATTATTCTTAAGTGCACTTATTTATTTAGCCTATTAATAATAAGAATAAATTGTTATTATTATTATACGGGCCATTCCACCGAATGGGTGCCATTTGCTTCAAAAACTCTTAAATTTTTTTTTTCATTTTTCTATCTTTTTTAAATACTGAATCTAGTAATACACATGTTTAACTATTCAAAATCTGTATTGGTCTATCTCAGGTAACTTTATAAAATTTTTTACACATTTTTTAAGTGGAAGATGGATGCATTTTTCTCAGTCCTGTTACCAAAACGCCAAAAAAGCATGTTCGGCGCAGGTAGTAAAGGACAAGGCAGTTACTTTTTGACGCGATAGACCTGGGTTCGATTCCGCCTTCTGCCGATCTCACTCTACTCTCTTTTCACATCGCGTATCACATCAGAAAGGCATTTATTTTCAATAAAAATGAAGGAAATAATCGAAAACTGGAAAATAACCTGATTATTGGTTAAGGTTAGGGTTAGTTGTAGGGGCGGCATCCATTTAATAATTTTAATAAAAATTTGAATTTACACTCAATACGTTATTCAGGGAAGTTAGGAGCACCAAAACAATTTTAGGAGCACCCACTGAATATTAAGGAGCAACACAACTGCCAATTGAGCGGAAGGGCTGGCAACATCCCTCCTGATGATTAAAAACTTCATCAATTGAACCTGATCCTTCAGCTGCAGTGCTTTGTTTTTTATACATGCAATATACAGAGGCAAGATGAGAAGAAAATGTCATTTAAATTTTTCTCAAGACAGTCAGTTCCCCTCAGAAATACATTCATATAAACCCCCACTCCCAATTCAATATTTAGGATTTCCTTTCTATATTTCGCATAGTGAACGTTGAGCTTGCTCAGGCTGCTACAGTATTTTCTTTTCTTTGCGTCCGTCTTCAGCATCTCTGGCTTCTGTTAATGGCCGTTTACAGACTTGGTAATATTTCCACACAAATTAAATTTTGGAAATGATTTCAATGCAGTTTGTGCAAGTGCGGTCACAAAACCGGTCAGTTCCAAGTAGGGGTGGGCGATATGGCAAAAATATCATATACATTTTTTTTTAGACATTTCACGATTTTATCAGGATTCTTTGTCATGTTAGATTTACCAGTTTGTCTGAGCAGTACGGCCAGACTAATTTCCCTATTATAAAGACAAAGCCTTTCAAGGTAACAACATATAAATAAGAGTGGTGGATATTTAGGCCAAAGTGGGCGAAGATAAAAATCTTTGTCTTTTTTTTTTTTTCTTTGTTATGAAAAAATAAGAACAAAGATGCACATTACAAATACACATAATATACAAATAAAACAAACAGTGTTTAATTTTCAGGTACAACAGACACATTTAGCAGGAGCATTCAAGAAATTGAGTGAAAAAATATAAAAATAAAACACTATATAGACTAATTCCTATTAAAGCAACTGTATTATTTTTTTTCAGTCGAGTAGTGAGTGATTTTTTTTTCTCTTTGTGTTTTATTGTTTTAACATTAAAGAATAAAAATTCTGTCATGTCTGTCGATTCTGTCATAGTGTTTTACAATAATACCATAATTTACTCAAAATTTGTTTTAAACCTGAGTTTCTTTCTTCTGCTGAACAAGCATGCTATTTTGAAGAATGTGGAAAACCAAACAGTTGCTGGTCCACAGTGACTTCCATGGTATTTTTTTTTTATCCTAAAAAATGTAATCACCAAACACCTATGACTTGTACATATGGGTACATTCATTTTAGACACTTCCAAACGGTTGCAACAGAGATTGAAATACAATTTTTAAAAACACAAAGTGTGTTTCCATCTTTGTTGCCACAGTTTTGTTAGTGCCTTTTTCTGTTCTAAAGAAGGGGGAGTCCCAATACTTTTGTCCATATTGTGTATGTACAAGTCATAGGTGTTTGGTGATGAGATTTTGGCTCAAGGTCTGCATTTACAGTCACACCAGAGGTGTTAAACTGGGATTAGGACTTGGCTTTCTGCAGACCAGTCAAGTTCTTCCACACTGACTCAATCAATAATTTGACTCGACGCTGATTGGGCTATATTTCCAGTGGCAGAACAAACAGTATGGAAGAGTGAAAGCTAGCGTAACACTAGCTGCGTTTCCATCCACCTATTTTTATGCACATTTTGGAATATCGTATAAAAAAAGGCTGGATGGAAACGGCAAGATGCGCATAAATTCTAAAAATGCGCATAAAAAAAACTTATGCGCACATTTGAGTAAGAAATTTTTTATCCGGTAAGAAAAAATGTGCATAAACTACGATGGAAACACATTTAAATAAATTCCTCCATGCGCATCGAAAAAGTAATGTGACTTTGCGCTATGAGACGGGATCATTTTACTAACCAGCAGACTGATCTCGTTCACAGCATCCATAAGTTGTTATGGTCAATCTGAAAAGCCTGAGCAAAGTCTGTCATCAAGGTATTTCTGTATAATTAATGTCTTACACTACTGCGTTCCCAAACAGCAGCATCCACCTCCGAAAGTCATAACTGCGTCTCGTCTGCTCGCTCTGAGGTGCAAGTAATTTATGTCATATAGGAGAAGCCACTGAATATTATAATTTTCATATATTCGTAGTGATATTTAGTGCCACAGTTTACCAGGAAGTGATGATTTTGTTCTCTTTAACTCGTTGGATGGAAACGGTGCTTTATTTGCATATGTTTTATGCGATATTCCAGTTTTGCGCATAAGTTTAATTTGAATCTTTGGATGGAAACATAGCTACTGATTGAAAAATTCGTCCCTTTCACACTTTGGTGGTCCGTCGCCCAATCTCCCTAATGGAGAAACCGCCCCTGATCTGTAATGACAACTTTTACAAACAATATCAATTTTTTTTTAATGAAAATTGGATCTGTTAAATGTGATTTAGAAATCAATAGATACAGAATGTAAACCATAAATGCTTTAATTTGTTTCATTTTATTAATTTGTAGCTAGTTTGAGTGTTTTTGCCTAAACAGGTTATTTAAGTCCATTAACTCTCACTATGACTGACTCTCTTAACAGTGCACTGACTACTGAACTAGGGAGCTGATTGAGACACACCCTGTGATTTAGTTTGCATTTATTTTTTCTTTAATTGTTCTTATCTTAAACAGGAGAAAGTGTCCAAACACACAGAAAAACTCCTGAAGAAACAGCCCAGATCCATGCAACACACCGTTATAAAGATGGTGTTTATTAAAGAGGAGAGTGAAGACATGAAGATTGAAGAAACATTCAGAGTCAAACATGAAGATACTGAGAAACAAACAAAGATGGTGTTTATTAAAGAGGAGAGTGAAGACATGAAGATTGAAGAAACATTCAAACATGAAGATACTGAGGAACAAACAAAGATGGTGTTTATTAAAGAGGAGAATGAAGACATGAAGATTGAAGAAACATTCAGTGTCAAACATGAAGATACTGAGACACAAACAAAGATGGTGTTTATTAAAGAGGAGAATGAAGACATGAAGATTGAAGAAACATTCAGAGTCAAACATGAAGATACTGAGCAACAAACAAAAATGGTGTTTATTAAAGAGGAGAATGAAGACATGAAGATTGAAGAAACATTCAAACATGAAGATACTGAGGAACATACAAAGATGGTGTTTATTAAAGAGGAGAATGAAGACATGAAGATTGAAGAAACATTCAGAGTCAAACATGAAGATACTGAGACACAAACAAAGATGGTGTTTATTAAAGAGGAGAATGAAGACATGAAGATTGAAGAAACATTCAGAGTCAAACATGAAGATACTGAGGAACAAACAAAGATGGTGTTTATTAAAGAGGAGAATGAAGACATGAAGACTGAAGAAACATTCAGAGTCAAACATGAAGATACTGAGCAACAAACAAAAATGGTGTTTATTAAAGAGGAGAATGAAGACATGAAGATTGAAGAAACATTCAAACTTGAAGATACTGAGGAACAAACAAAGATGGTGTTTATTAAAGAGGAGAATGAAGACATGAAGATTGAAGAAACATTCAAACATGAAGATACTGAGGAACAAACAAAGATGGTGTTTATTAAAGAGGAGA
The DNA here is from genome assembly GCA_027422415.1 of Schizothorax lantsangensis. Classification (NCBI taxonomy): domain Eukaryota; kingdom Metazoa; phylum Chordata; class Actinopteri; order Cypriniformes; family Cyprinidae; genus Schizothorax; species Schizothorax lantsangensis. The sequence continues at coordinate 125,728 of JAPDDO010000174.1, forward strand.
ATGAAGACATGAAGACTGAAGAAACATTCAGTCAAACATGAAGATACTGAGGAACAAACAGGTTGGTTTTCATTCTCAAAGCTGAACTCACTCGTTTGATTCTTATTAAAATGTCCAGCTCTACAGAAATGAATGATATTTTTGAAGAATGTCATATGAGTGTCTCAGGCATCCCACCCTGCAAAAACTCAATTTAGGGAGGTATCACAAGCAACAAATCATGAAATGTAGTTGAATATGTTTTCAGCTTTGGCATCATTGCAAACTGGCATGTCTGCAAAATCAACAAACTTAATAATACATTTTTGTCACATAGAAATACACTTGACAGTATTTTGAGCTAGAATGCAGAAAATGAATTGATTGCTATTAAATTCTGTCATCGTTTCCTAACCCTCATGTCGTTCCAAACCTGTATGACTTTCAAATAAGATGTTTTGTAGAATGCAACCAAACCATTTTGGTTACCCTTGATTTCTACTGTAGGGACAAATGTCTTCAGTTTCTCAATTTATCTTCTTTTATCTTCTACAAAAGAAAGAAATTTATTCAGGTTTGGAATGACATCATGGTGAGTAAATGATGACAATTTGGGGTGAACTGTCCCTTTAAGAAATGTAACATTTGTAAATAGTTAATACCTAATTAATATAAGATATAATTTATCTTAAAAAGGTTCCTACATAGTTTAACTGACTAGTATTAGTAAGATGGTGGTCACAACAAGTAAAGCCCTAAACACACTGCACGAATTCCAGCTGTCCCAGACGAAAGATTGGCATCATGAAACAATCATGGAGATTTCTGTGATCGTGGCTCCTAATCGGTGATCCTGTGTCGTACAGTGAGAGAGGTTCAAAGACGGCCGTTGTCAAGGTCTTGTGACCAAAGATAGCCTACGATACAGCATGATCATCGCACAGTGTGTTTGCTGTTACGATCCTAGTTTACTGACCAACCAATAAAAATGCGACGAAATCAATGCGACATGGCGATAAAACAAAACTGCTTACCTCAAGCTCTTATCTCTTCCTCTTTCGCCGCTTCCACTTTTTTCCACACACAGAAAAACTACTACAGCTAAAGTGTGATTTATCATGCTCTTTTTGTTTACCACTAGCACATGCTGATGACATTTTATTCTTCTATAGAAACGTGCGTCGTAGCGTATGAGTCAATGGGTATCATCACCATACAGTCTACACACATGTCGTAGCCATGTTTATTAGATTCATGTCACACAGTATGATCTGAAGTGATCTTATAGGATTGCTAAAATCGTGCAGTGTGTTTTGGGCTTTAGATCATGGTCCTCATTACCATGGTTATATAGTTTTTAAAATAAATAAAAAGTGATAAACTATGGATTTTTTTTATTAAAGTGGTGGTTGATTGCGATTTCACTTTTTTAACGTTAGTTAGTGTGAAATGTTGCTGTTTGAGCATAAACAATATCTGCAAAGTTGTGACACTGAAAGTTCAATGCAAACGGAGATATCGTCTTTTAAAATTCTGGCAGTTTAATGCCTTCAAAAAATGGCTCTTAGGGACTACAACGAGCTACTTCCCGGGTCCGTTACGTCACAAACCCAGATAAACCCCGCCCCCGGGAACACAAAGCAAAGGGGGCGAGGACATGCTGCGCTGCTTTAGAGAAGAGGAAGAGAAAACTAGGGATGTACGTAAAAATGTATTCATTAATGAATTGCGATTCTGTCTTCTAACGATTCTAATGGATTCACAAGTTTCAAAATCATATGTTTTAAAGCAGCGGTTCTTAATACTGTTGCTCTCGTCGCCCTGCTCTACGTCTCTCTCTCTCTCTCTCTCTCTCTCTCATTCAGATTGTCAGATCAGCTCCAACAAACTGTTCCAAATATACACTGATTTGCACACAGCAATGGGAAGCGTTATACATGGATGCGTATGCGGTTGCTGTGCTGTATTAACTTTAATCCGGATAAAACCATATATTAAAATCTAACAGAAACAGTAGCACTTACAAATAACATCATATCTAAAAGTATGAACCAACAACAAACAAAAAAACATATCATTAAGAGCCGTGCTTGCATAGAATCTGTGTGATCCTCTTCACTAATATTCTCTGGATCTCAATTGGGCTTAAATTGATAAGCAATATCAACAACGTCATTGTATTGTAAACAATGACGTTGTTGATATTGCTTATCAATTACATGCCGCCAAACATGCACATTTACACGCACACTAGAGGCGGTTTAGCCAATCGCAAGAGAGGGGCTTCATAAAACCAGGAAATAATCGGGGCGTTTATCAGAGAAGGGACAGAGCGGTGTAGAATAAAGGTAAATTATGTGAAAATAATGTGTTTTTAAAAAAACGAAGCATGAACATGTTTGACTGCACCCCATAAACACAATCAAACCTAGAAAAAAAAACTGTCAACCACCCCTTTAAAAAAAACACACTAAATGTTACGACACGTGAGTCATGGGGATCCATTTGCAAGGCTTTATTAACATGAGTGGTCGGAAGCAAGCATGGGTCAAACATTGGCAAACAGGTATATAGAGGGCAAGACAGAAGAGTAGTCCTAGGGCGGGTCGACGATCGGCGAACAATATCCAACAGGGCAAGGCAGAGAGATAATCCAGGTACATGAGCAATAATCCAAACGAGGTGCGAACAGAGTCCGAACGGCAAGGCAAAGGGTTAATCCAGGAAACACGGGCAGGAATCAAAACACTAGAAAACACACAAGGTAAGGCAAAACTATGACTACTACAAAAGGCTCTGTAAGGTAGTTATCGGCTAGGGTAGCGATATGCGCATACAATACTCGGCGATCTCCGAGAGGAAGTCCAAGGCTAATAAAGCGTGTGTGATTGAGTGATCAGTGAAATCAGCTGTGTGTCGTTGGTGCAATGGATGATGGGAAATGCAGTCCAATGTGAAGTGCTAGTAGCGTAGTGTAGTGCAAGAGTCAATGTGGTGAGCGAGTGACCTCTGGTGGTGAGTAAACAGAAGTTCATGGCCAGGATTCGTGACATAGCCCCCCCCCCTATACAATGCCGGAGGGCGGTGAAGCGGAGGCGGAACAGGGGGAGGGACGGAGGGCCAGGTCCATGCGGAAATGGAGAGACTGGGGATTGAGGTAGAGTGGACGGGACAGGAGCCCACTGGGGCGGAGCAGAAAATCTCCACAGCAGAGCAGAAGACCACCACGGCGGAGCAGATGACCACCAGACCTGAGCAGAAGACCACCACGGTGGAGCGGATGACCACCAGACCTGAGCAGACGAAGCAGAAGACCACTGCGGAGCAGACAGGGCAGGAGAGCACCACGACGGATCAGGAACCCACAGCAGAGATTGGAGCCTAGGGAAAACTGAGAAACAAGAGACAGACATAGCATCTACGGTCTCAAAGGCCGAGGCAGGGAATGCAAGAAGTTCATCAACAGTTTCCCTGGAGCCCACTGAACAAGCAGACAGTTCACTACCAGGCTCACTGACTGAGACTTGACAGGTAGACAGTTCATGATCAGGTCCATTGACTGAAACTAGACAGATTAGTACTTCACATTCAGGCTCCTTAGAAGAGACTGGACAAACGGATAAATCGGCATCAGATTTAACTGCAGAATTCAAACCAACAGACAGTTCACAATTAAATGCATTGGTAGAGTCTGTAGTAGACAGTTCATTAACAGTCTCTTTGACAATGACAGGGTTAACAGGGCATGCAGAGGGTTCATTAAAGTCTTCCATGGCAGTGATAGGGTTAACGGGACAGATATGGGGTGCATTTATAGTTTCTGGGTTCATGACAGGCAGGGCTAAGAGTTCACGATCGGCCCCTAGAGACTCAATGCAACAGTCAGGAAGTTCACCCATAACCCCCTCAGTGGTGAATGATGGGACGGGTAATTCACAACAAGCCTCCTTGGCTAACTCAGGGCAGGACATTTACATTTATGCATTTAGCAGATGCTTTTATCCAAAGCGACTTACATTGCATTCAAGTTACAGTCTTTACATTTTTAGTACATAACAATAGTACATAACTGGCTGTGACATGGGCAAGGGACGGTTCATTAATGGCCTCCGTGGCCAGTTCAACACAAGGTGAGAGTTCACAAACGGCCGTGATAGAGCAGGACGAGGATTCAAAGACGGCCTCCATAGCCGTGACAGGACAAGGCGAGAGTTCACAGACGGCCTCCTTAGCCGTGACAGGACAGGGTGAGAGCTGATAAGTGGATACCACTGACACCTCCGGAGGTTCTGCAGCGGATGCCGCCACCTCTAGAGGTTCTACAGCAGTACCATTAGGAGTTTCAACAAATACAGAGAGTTCAGTAATGGTACCTTTGACCGTGACATGACAGGCTGCGAGTGCATTACTGGGCGCCACCACCATGCAAGGAATTAAAGAGAGCACCGCTTCTTCAGGAGGTTCTGCAGCATCAGCCGCCACCTCTGGGGAAACTGCAGCGGGCGTCGCCTCGGGGAACACGGCAGCGTGCACCACTACACCAGGAGGTTCTGCAGCGTCAGCCGCCACCTCTGGAGACATCTCAGTGGCCGCCGCCATCTCTAAGAGTTTCAGTGGTGGTGTATTCAGCCCAAATACACCATAAAGTGATCCCCAATGTGGGAAGCACTACAGGCAGGGGAATCAGTTCAGGGACAGGAGGGCTAAAGTGAGTGGGTTTGGGGTTACCAGCTGCGCGTGCAGACACCAGCGGTGCATCCCTCATGCTGGACACCAGACAGGGAACTCGAAGGACTGACCTTAAATCTCTGGGTGTGACAGACTCTGGCAGTTCGGCGGAGACGTGAAGAGACTCTGGCTGAAGAGCTGAGACGTGAAGAGACTCTGGCTGAAGAGCTGAGACGTGAAGAGACTCTGGCTGAAGAGCTGAGACGTGAAGAGACTCTGGCTGAAGAGCTGAGACGTGAAGAGACTCTGGCTGAAGAGCTGAGACGTGACTTGACTCGTGACGATCCGCAGAGACGTGACTTGACTCGTGACGATCAGCAGAGACGTGACTTGACTTGTGATGATCAATGGTGACTTGACTTGGTTCATTAACATCAACTGAGACTTTACTTAGCTCTTTAACATCCACCGTGACTTGACTTGGCTCTTTAACATCAACCGTGACTTGAATTGACTCATGACTGGCAGCAATGACATGACGGGGTGTTGTTGTGGCCGCCATTTTGTGAACTGGCTCCGCTGTCGCCGCCATTTTGTGAGCGTGCTCTAGCGCGGCTGTGATCATACAATTGAGTGCGGTGTCGCATTCCTCCGCGACACCCACAGTGAACGCTGAACCAACAGTTAACAGAACATAATCCAGAAAGTTACTCAGTGACAAACGAGGTCCCTGAGGAATCACTTTTGATCTTACAGTCTGGTTAAGGCCATCACAGAAAAAGTCTATTAGCATGCAGTCTGGTAATTCTGAGCCATTAGCCAGAGCCAAATATTCTGCAATGTAACGCTCGAGTGATCGTGTGCCCTGCTTGAGCGTTAGCAACAAGATCGCTGCGTCCACACCTGGCAAATGTCCATTGGGAAAGCCGCTGGATCCTTTTGGGGCAGAGTATTCTGTTACGACACGTGAGTCATGGGGATCCATTTGCAAGGCTTTATTAACATGAGTGGTCGGAAACAAGCATGGGTCAAACATTGGCAAACAGGTATATAGAGGGCAAGACAGAAGAGTAGTCCTAGGGCAAGCGTGGGTCGACGATCGGCGAACAATATCCAACAGGGCAAGGCAGAGAGATAATCCAGGTACACGAGCAATAATCCAGGTACACGAGCAATAATCCAAACGAGGTGCGAACAGAGTCCGAACGGCAAGTCAAAGGGTTAATCCAGGAAACACGGGCAGGAATCAAAACACTAGAAAACACACAAGGCAAGGCAAAACTATGACTATTACAAAAGGCTCTGTAAGGTAGCTATCGGCTAGGGTAGCGATATGCGCATACAATACTCGGCGATCACAGAGAGGAAGTCCAAGGCTTATAAAGCGTGTGTGATTGAGTGATCAGTGAAATCAGCTGTGTGTCATTAGTGCAATGGATGATGGGAAATGCAGTCCAATGTGAAGTGCTAGTAGTGTAGTGTAGTGCAAGAGTCAATGTGATGAGCGAGTGACCTCTGGTGGTGAGTAAACAGAAGTTCATGGCCAGGATTCGTGACACTAAACATGTAGAAACTACAAAAACTAATTCTATGAAAGTAAAATATTCCCCAATATTGAATGTAATAACAGCATCAATCAGAATAAATACATTTCTGCCAAAACACCATAGGATCTATTGTGCTGAATTAACAAGCTTGTAATTTTTGATTGGCGTTTTCCAGTTTAGCTCGTCATGCAGTTTACATTGTCATGGCTAATTTCAGCCAGCATCACGTCAGAACTTTTAATGTTCTCATATCACACGACTGTATAACACAATTCTGTGCCACATCTGAATGGATCGAGCGATTTGTATCTGTTTGACTTTACACTGTGGCGGAAGCGCAACGCACGTTAGTCAGCACTGTGCGGGTGACTGATAACCAGAGGTGGGGGACTCGAGTCACATGACTTGACTCGAGTTGCAAATTTAAGGACTTGTGACTTGCTTGACTAAATAAAGAAAATGACTCGACTTGACTTGGACTTGAGATCCAGTGACTTGAGACTTGACTTGACCTTCATGACTCGGCAGGTCTTGACTTTATAACAACTCTAATTATTATTATAAATCATTGCGACATACACTGAACAAAAATATAAATGCAACACTTTTGTTTTTGCCCCCATTTTTCATGAGCTGAACTCAAAGATCTAAGACTTTTTCTATGTACACAAAAGGCCTATTTCTCTCAAATATTGTTCACAAATCTGTCTAAATCAGTGTTAGTGAGCACTTCTCCTTTGCCGAGATAATCCATCCACCTCACAGGTGTGGCATATCAAGATGCTGATTAGTCAGCATGATTATTGCACAGGTGTGCCTTAGGCTGGCCACAATAAAAGGCCACTCTAAAATATGCAGTTTTATTACACCGCATAATGCCACAGATGTCGCAAGTTTTGAGGGAGCGTCCAATTGGCATGCTGACTGCAGGAATGTCCACCAGAGCTGTTGCCTGTGAATTGAATGTTCATTTCTCTACCATAAGCCGTCTCCAAAGGCGTTTCAGAGAATTTGGCAGTACATCTAACCGGCCTCACAACCGCAGACCACGTGTAACCACACCAGCCCAGGACCTCCACATCCAGCATCTTCACCTCCAAGATCGTCTGAGACCAGCCACCCGGACAGCTGCTGCAACAATTGGTTTGCATAACCAAAGAATTTCTGCACAAACTGTCAGAAACCGTCTCAGGGAAGCTCATCAGCGTATACGACAGCGCGTTCCAGTTCCTGCCAATATCCAGCAACTTCGCACAGCCATTGAAGAGGAGTGGACAACCTGATCAACTCTATGCGAAGGAGATGTGTTGCACTGCGTGAGGAAAATGGAGGTCACAACAGATACTGACTGGTTTTCGGACCCCCCCGGACCCCAAATACAGTAAAACTGCACATTTAGAGTGGCCTTTTATTGTGGCCAGCCTAAAGGCCCGTACACACCGGGACGAATTTTGCGTGCGATATTCGCCGACGTTTAACGCCTCGTGACTAAACAAAGGGCGCCAATGTGAGTGTGCACACCGACGCTAAAAACGCCACGCGTAAAAGCGTCATTTTTTAAAAAACGCCTCGGGTTCGTTTTTTTGGTTTGACGCGCCGCATCAAAAACTATCCGACCAATGAGATTGGGGCTTTTGCTCACGTGTCTGGAGCTGCTGAAGTTACAGTAAAACACAACTTGGGGGCGCTCAAACACAAAACAGTCTTGCCGAGCACACATACGTAACGACGAAGAAGATATACGCCAAGTAGCGTCTACACTGCCGGGAAGAAATAAGAAGACAAAGAAGATGCAAGGCGAGATGAATGTAGAGCTGCTGGTCTCGTTGGTGTCTGAACACAAAGAACTTTATGACAAACGCGACAGCTACTACAAAAATCTCGATAAAAGAGAAATGTTATGGAGTGGAATTGCAGCGCAAATGGGATTCGATGGTGAGTTTCATTTCACTTAATTGTCTTTCATGTACATAGGCTTTTAACTTTTTCCCACAAACTTTTGACCATCGCCATCGTTTGTGTGCTGTAGTGGAGGAGGTAAAACAGAAATGGAAAGAGATACATATACAAGAAAAAAGCGTGAAGATGATTGCCGAAGTGGACAGGCTGCTAAAAACAAGAAGCCGTGGAAGTTTATGAAGGTGATGGAGTTCCTCGCAACATCAACTGAATTTCAAAGGTATTAACATTAGAACATTACAATACATAGCTGTGTGAGCTATACTATCTGTAATGCATTGACATTAAACAGTGATTAACATGATATCATTGCATGTTCCCTGTTCACCATGCGATCACACCTCTAGTATAGTACAAACTAATATATTAGTTTGTGTTCTGTGTATAGGTAACCTCTGCTGAAATTTTGTTGCCAGACATATGGTACATTAAAATTAGTATGAATCTAAACTAAATTAGTAATCAAACATTAAGCTCTGGAGTATTTTGTCAAGATGGGTATGAAGTGTGGCATGGCCCACTGTGTGAGTTATTGTTTCTGATGTAAACTGAATTTGTCTTTACAGTGTTCACAGCAATATTTCTCCTGAAAACATGGATGAAGGGGTTGACCAAGTGGTGGTCCAAAATGAAGTGAGTGACAGTGAGGAGGCAACAGCAAGCACGTCTCCAGGATCATCCTTCTCCAGCCCAACTGTGACAAGGTCTAATGTAAACAAAAGAAAACGGCCAGAGACACCAGACTTCTTGGACAGGTACCTCTTATCCAAAGAAGCCAGAGAAAGCAAGAAAGAGGAACGCAGAAGAGATAAAGAGGAGCGCAGAGAGCAACAAAATGATGACAATTACTTGTTTGCTCTTGGCTTGATACCAGCACTAAGGAGATTGTCCCCAGCCGTACAGTCTTCGGTCAAAATCAAAATACATCAGCTGTTGCATGATGCTGAGTTTGGCCAGTCCTCTTCTGCTTTTTTTCCTCACCAGTCGCCGGTGTCCTACCATCAGGTCATCCCGCAGACCCCAACAAACTATGGCTGCTCTACAACTTCTTGGCCACACTAATAGATGTTTATTATATGCATTTTAATTCTGTATTTTTAGTATTTTTTTTACATACAAGAAATATAGTTGAAAATGTCTATTTCATAAATGTTTATTTGCACTATCGTTCACTTGAACTATTGTTATTGTGACTTATTTGCACTGCTGTTTTTTTTGCATATATATGCCATTTTATTTACATTCAAGAAATAGTTGAATGTGTATGTGCACTACAGTCATTGTGACTTATTTGCACTACCTTTTCTGACTCCTTTTTTTACTTTTACTCTTATGTTTGTGATTGTTATTGCAATTTGTAGTTCATTAACAAAAATAAATGTTTCATTTTTCCAAAAGAAATTGTGCATAAGTGACTTACTTGAAAATAATGTGACATATTTTGGGATTTGGCATATTTGTAAATAACAATTTTTTATTTTTTCACACACAACACAACATAATATCCAAAATACAACAAAACAAAGCAACAGACACATACTCAACATCTCAAGGTCCAATCAAAAGGGAGGGGGAGAGGGAAGGACAACAAGAACACAAAAGTCACACACAATTTTAACAAAGAAAATGCTTGTAAAAATGTTTATAAAAAATACACATTTTCAAAATAACAACTTAAATTTAGCTGTAAATAAGTATATGTTGAAGTGACCAAATACTTTACATTTTGCAAAAAACTATGCTTTAACTTTGATAGATCATGTTATATCAAAAATATTTAATTTGCTGTGGTGAGTGCAGGCATATTAACTAATGAAGAATCAGATGCAATAGATTTGATAGTGTATTCAAGTTCACAGAAATTGTATATATACACACACACTAGCGGTTTTCACAATGGGAAATGTAATGAACATGGCTCAAATTTACAGTTTGATTTTATCTGTTCCCCAGACCATGGTTCACATGGTCATACTGCCAAGCAACTTCTCCTGCTGGTGAGTTGAAGTACTCTTTGTACAGTTCTCGGACATTTTGTGCCTCCACAGATGCCCGCTGCCCCCTACAATGTTCAAAGCCTTGTAGTGTTTGCTCACAATCATGGTCATCCTCTGTGGCATGATTCTGGTCATTTCCGTTCGGGCGCAAATAATTGCACAATGCACAAGCAGCTTTGACAACTTTGTCAACAACACTTGGTTGAACCTGTAAAGTTCTTTGGAAAACCCGGAAGTGTTGACTGAGGATGCCAAATGCATTTTCAGAGATGCGCCGTGCCCGAGACAAACGATAATTGAAAATTATCTTGTCTGTGGGGAGGCGGCGTCCAGGGTATGGCCGGAGGAGATATGGTTTCAGCGGAAAAGCTTCATCCGCCACAATGACATGGTTAACTTTTCCCAGCTCAGGAGTACCTGGAAGTTCACTTGGTGGGGGAACATTCAGAGTTCCATCTCTGAGTGCCTTTCCCAGCACAGAATTTGCAAAGATGCCTCCATCACTGTTGCTGCCATAGCTCCCCACATCAACCACCAGGAAGCGGTAATCTGCATCAACTAAGGCCAGCAATACAACTGAGAACGTACCTTTATAATTAAAGTAGAGAGAACCAGAGTTTGCAGGGGCCTGGATTAATATGTGTTTCCCATCCATGGCTCCCAAGCAATTAGGGAAATTCCATCTTTCATGGAACCTCCTGGCTGTACTCCTCCACATCTCTTCAGTAGGCACTGGCAAATGTTCATCTCTGAGGCAATGCCACAATGCATCACAGGTCTCACTCACTATCGAAGCCACAGTTGACACACCAAGTCGAAAGCTGGACGCAATAGTGCGGTACGAGTCCCCAGTGCTTAGAAAACTGAAATAGAAATAGACAAATACTAGTTTTTAACAACGCTTCATTTATGTTTTTACAACATTCATTGAAGTGAATAACAATGTAGACGAACTCACCGTAAACACACGGCCAAACGCTGCTCTGGGTCGATTGGTTTACGGTAGTGTGTGTGTTCTTTTGTCAGCGAGGGAGCCAGTTGTTGAAGTAAATTTTCGAACTCACTGACGGACATTCTAAAATACCCCCGAAAACGCTCATGATACATTTTCAGCTCTTGTACCAGTCGATAGAACTCCCCATGTTCTTCTCTTCTCGTAACTATGGGATGTATCCAATATCGGCGTATTTTCCGGCGTCTTTCCTCATTCAACAGAACAATAATTTCTTCATCGCTGGAGCTGGAGCTACTGGTGCTTGAAATATCCATGTTTTCTTTGTATGATTTTAACAAGCGCGTAAATACTTGCTCTCTTCTTCTGAGTTACAAGCGAGTGTCAGAAGCGTAAAGTTGCGCAGCGCCACCTTGTGTACCAGGGTATTTCTGTTTTACATTAAGCGCCATCTAATGTCAGGGAATGAATTTGCATGTTCACTCGGCTCTTCATCAGCGAAAATCGCTTGGGTGTGAACACAAAAGACGCGTTGAAAAACGCTGGCGAATAACGCGCGCCAATATTCGTCCCGGTGTGTACGGGCCTTCAGGCACACCTGTGCAATAATCATGCTGTCTAATCAGCATCTTGATATGCCACACCTGTGAGGTGGATGGATTATCTCGGCAAAGGAGAAGTGCTCACTAACACTGATTTAGACAGATTTGTGAACAATATTTGAGAGAAATAGGCCTTTTGTGTACATAGAAAAAGTCTTAGATCTTTGAGTTCAGCTCATGAAAAATCGGGGCAAAAACTAAAGTGTTGCGTTTATATTTTTGTTCAGTGTAATTTGGTAAACAAAATGCAAGCCACTGAACCAGCGGCAGAAGTGATCCGAGTCTGCGCAGTTCATGACACTGCACGAGCACAGGAACACAGCGCGCCAAATACAGGGAGCAAGAGAATCTCCCGAGATGTTTAGATTAACACTTCGTAACTGTATGCATTTGCAAAGCCAGGATGTCAGCACTTCATAAAGGAAAGGTATGTAAGCTTGTTCATTAGTTGAAAACAGCATTGGTCTTAAAATTCAGCTTAGGTCTGTCATTAAATTAAAGTGATTATAAATTATTAATCTCGTTTTTGTAATTAGCGACATCAAACTTTAATTTCGCTGGCGTTTGTCTCTCAAAACAATGCTTTAGTGTCAAGTATCCCTCTTTGTAAATCAATATATGGAATTGCACCACGGAAACCACAGTGTTTTATTGATTAGTTAAAATATATTATATTATATAGTAATATTTTCAGTGCGGCTGCCAACAGTTCCGTTCAGCCCACAGCTAGAGTTACCCACGTATACACTGAATACTGAACGAATCCAGGGATTTGAACGAATCTGTTGAGTGATTCAGTGGCCCATTCTTGCTTGTTCATGAACGAATCAACTGTTTTGAATGAATCAGTTTAATGAACGCTTCTGTGATAAAGCAGTGATTTTCCACCACTTACTGGTGGCATTAATGTCATAGAGTAGGTCTATCATTTAATTTCATATTTCTATATTCAATTATTTATTTATTTTTTCCAATAGAACAAACAGAAAACAAAAACGAAACAAAACAGAAAGCTTAGGCTGACCTTAAATGCACAGCTGTCAATTTAGGTCTTATTAAGATAAAATCAAAGAAATCGATAAGTTACAGGGGAAGATACATAAACATTAACAGCAATAGGCTTCTTGTTTTGAGCCATGATGACAATAGTTTTCAAGAACAATGTAGGCAATCATGCAAAGTGAAAGAAACAGTCCAAATAGAGTGTCTATATCTGATGAAAATTTTGGGTCCATTTTATTTCTGATATAAGGGGTGATTTGTAGTCAGCATATTATTTTAAATTGAATATCATGTTTTGTTACACACTGAAATTCTTTAGCGTGATCCCAGATTGAATCCCAGTCTTCACTGGATATATTTAGTGCAAAATCATTTTCAAACATCTGTTAAATATTATCTGTCTCCTAGGATGGTCAAACTCAATATAACATAAATATGAGATGCATATTTTTTATCTTGTATTTTTATCAATATTTTCTCAATTACAGACTTATCAGTAAACAAAGTAGTATTTTGCCTATTTTCAAAATGCTATTTAAAACATTATTATTTAAAATGTATAATTAAAGTTAATTTCTGAGGAGAAATTAATAAGGTTGTGTGGAAAAATATATTTGTTCTTGTTTGATACTGTGACTTGACTTGACTTGACCCTTATCAGGACTCAACTTGATTTGCTTGATTTGTTTGTACTGTGACTTGAGACTTGCTTGAGACATGAACATGTGTGACTTGCCCCCACCTCTGTTCATTAGTAGTTACTTCATAGTTATTTTTCTTGAACTTTAACTAGTAGATAATTAATAGTAGTTCTTCAGATGGTATGACATAATTCATTAGTTATTGATTAGCTAACTGTTACTTAACACAATCATAAAAATGTATTACATACTGATTAGTTAACACATCTTCCTTAGTAATTAACAGTAGTGAGTTGTGTTAATGAATAATTACGTGTTAGTTCTTCAATAATTCCTTATTAGTTATGCAGTAAGTAAGAAACAGTATTCTAAAGTGTTACCCAATATTTTTTAAATGTTTAAAGCCTGAGACACACTGCATGATTTTCGGCTGTCCCAGATGAAAGATTGGCCTTGTGAAACAATCGTGGCGAATCAGTGTGTCTCAGGCTTTAGACCAGGAATGTAAAACTCACAGTCCTGCAGAGTTTAGTTTCTACTCTAGCTGAACACACCTGAATCAAGGTCTTCATTACTTGAAAACTAAAGTAGGTGTTGGTTAGCGATGCAGCTGGTAGGAACTAAACTCTGCATGACTGTGACCCTCCACAAGCCGAGTTTAACACCCCTGTTTTAGACATCAACGACTAATTATGGCATTACTAATAATGGCATTGCTGCTTACTGTTGTACTGTTGCTTTTAAACAGGGGTTAACTTGTATTTGTCTTTTTTTTCATCTTAGACATGATGGTGCTGAAAGAGGAAAGTGGAGAATTGAATGACATGCGAGATAAAAATCAGTATAAGCAGCATGATTTCATAACTGGACAAAAATCATTTAGTTGTTCACAGACTGAAAAAACTTTTTAAAAAAAGAGTTCACAACACTGGATCTAGAGGTAATTTCACCTGCCAAGAGTGTGGACAGAGTTTCGATCAACGAGGAAACCTTAAAACTCACCTGAGGGTTCACACTGGAGAGAGACCTTACACCTGTAAACTGTGTGGATATAGTTTCAGTAGACAGGGAGACCTTAAAATCCACATGAGAATTCACATTGGAGAGCAGTCTTACACCTGCCCTCAATGTGGAAGGAGTTTTACACACAGACAAACTCTTAATGCCCACATAAGAATTCACACAGGAGAGAAGCCTTATACCTGCCAACAGTGTGGAAAGAGTTTCAGTCAATATGGAAACCTTAAAGTCCACAAAAGGATTCACGATGGAGAGAAGCCTTTTGTTTGTCCACAGTGTGGAAAATGTTTTTCAGTGAAAGGAACCCTTAAAAGCCACATGAGAATTCACACCAGAGAGAAGCCATACACCTGCTAATTAAAACAGAGGGGGCACGTGCTCCCTCAGATTTTTGAGCCAAGTGGATTTCTTCCAAAAGTTAAAAAATAGCAGAATAAAGTTATTTATATTTGATACGATCACACCGGTGTGATCAGAACGTTCAGGGTGTTCACAAGATTCTAAAGAGAGAATCGCCAGAGACAGATGTGTTTTTACAGTGCTGCGCGTTATAACCAGTCACACGATTCTGTTATGTTTATGAATGTAATGGCCAATCAGTCATTCAGATGAGTCATCGCCGAAACGCTGGTGTTTAGTTCAGTGCATGTGATTGCATGGCTGCGGGAACAAGGGGTGCTGAGGGTGCTGCAGCACCCCCCGCCGCAGGGCCAGGTCTGAGATTTTCCTTGTGACCCTCGATCATCCCCAAGATACTTGATTTTTGTGATAGTTTTGTGATTAATTATTTATTAAACTGACCAGAAATATATAGCCTAGTGCGGTTGTATCTCTCCCTCACACTGACAGAATTTCATGTGAAATGTTAACGCGATATTACCGTAATTTTACATTCCGACTTGTAAAAATCATTCATGTCCTCATCCTTTTTATGAGCTGTTTTCCGAAGCTTTCTCGGTTCTCAAGACGGCCACCGGCAATCACATAAGCACAGCTCTTTAATTGCGCTCTAGTCTCTGGTCAAACGCGCTCAAACCACTGTAGCCTAATGTAATCTATTAACTATGCACATCATAACGTTTTCGGCAAGTAGGCTATCCATATTATGACAAAATATTTTAATAAGACTGAATTTGTATTAAACCTGATCACGTTTAATAAAAAGACATTTTAAGTTTAATTATAACGCCGCATGTCCAATATTATTCAAACAACGAACAAGTTATATAGTGAGCAAAGAACATTTACATTATCAAAGAATATAACTGAATTCAGTCTAGCGTGAGTGTAAGCACTCTAAAAATAAGCTATAATCAGTGATGTTGTCTGCAGTGTATGATGAATTAATCTCTTACATCGCATGATGTACATCTGCACTTTTTCTAATGAGAGAATTTGAGAGTGAACTGACCAAAACTTTTGCGTATGAGCGATGTTAATATTTAGTAAAATCGCCTTAAATTATAGAAATATAAAATAAAAAATTCTTGAACTAAAATCACAAAAGCTCAAATATATATTGGTTCGCTGATAAATCTGTATTCATTTGTATGTTAATCTATATGGGCTGTTTAATATTAGGATTTTGTCAAAAAAACCTCCACCATGGCCCCGCCCTGCAACATCAAGCCCCGCCCCCAGCACCCCCCAGACAAAATATGTTCCCACGGCTATGCATGCTTGCTGACTTAATTCTGTTCTATGGCGAATTCTCTCATCAGAAGTAACAAAGTGCATACAATGTAAGTAAGAGATTAATTTCACAATGTAAACAGGTTCAGTGATTATGATGGGAGTTTTTGAGAGTGCTTGAACTCTGGCTAGACTGAAGTCAGTGATAATGTTCTTTGATAATGTAATGAACAGGAACACGCACAGTTGCTAGTGAGAAGACGTTTATATGTGGTTGATGATGATTTCTCATGCTGTACCATCTCATGGCTCAAAAGTTGCACACATTCAGCAGAGGTTTCCTGCCTTTACATTTAGACAGATTTCTCCAGATGTCCTGAATCTTTTCACAATACAGTAGATGGTGAAAGACCTATATGCTTTTTTAAATCTTGCATTGAGAAGTTAGACATTTTTGCATGGTTTGAATATTATTACATTATGTCAGAAAGTGGTAAGCCACGATCCATCTTTGCTTGCAAAGGCTGGGACTGTGGTTGGATGCCTGAATATTTACCAAATCATAATGCCCTCACCTATTACCAGGTCATCTGCTTATTGTGGAATGTTTCAAAACTGGGATAATAATCTATAATTATGTAACTTTGATTTTGTTTTTGTCCCAACATTTTTCTTTGTAGTTCTGTCAGTAAAATAAAGGTTAAGGAGAATGTTTTATAATAAACCACAGGTTCTTGTTTTTATTGCAACCAAACAGTTTATGGTCTCCATTGAACACATTATTTGTAAATTGACTTAAGATATAAAAAAAATTGCACAATTTATTATATGTAATACTGTTGTGTAGCCACTAGATGCCTGTATAGCCCTATGTAACAATCATTATTTGCTAAGAAATTATCTCACACAAATTAATTTTATTATATTTGGATTTGGATACATGTTTAGATATCAATGGCTACTTTTTGTCTTTATCTGTTTTTGGTTCAATTTTTTGTGGTTGTTGTTTGAAACTTTGATTTAAAGTGTCAGTTATTGCATTATTATTTCAGTCAAACCTATGAAACCCTTTGTTACCCCAAACTACATATAAAAGTCTCATCAGTGGCATAAAATTAATCAGAATACAGCAACTTATTCCTTTGTTACTCATTGACACGTGAGCCACTGGCCTACCATGGTGTCTCAAAAAGGCAGATGCAAGCATCCTGGCTGTAAGGGTATTGTTAGGATGAAATGCACCAAATGCCTCAAGTTCATAGTCTTTGCCTCAGCCTCAAGTTCATAGTCTTCCCCTCATAAGATTGCGTAATGTTGAATTTTCATGAACTGCAGTGTTTTTATGTCAATGTTTTATGATCCATTATATACAGTATTATATTTGTTTTAACTGTATAAATTTGAAATTTAAATACTCATGAAAAATGTAATGAAATTCAAAGAATAAAATAAATAAAAGCAGAAGTTGTTGGAAAGTATGTATAAGGTTACAAGTACTGTGTTAAAGTTTATAATAACACCAATTGAATCAACACAGATATTTCTGAGGAAAAATATTAACTATAAGTAAACTTACACTTATTCTAAGTTAGATCCACTATTGTATGTTGTTGCCGTATGGCAACATATCATAAAGTACCTTAAAATAATATTTTTTTTAACTAAAATCAGAGATCTCACTTATCAAACAATATTGTTATCTTTCAAATTCTAATATTCTAAATAAACTAATAAAACAAAATGGTCCACATAAAGTGCAGCTCAAGCAAAGCATGCAAAGACTGTAGCCACTTTAACATTTAAAAGGATACTATGGCAAAGTTCTCGCTTTCCTTATTCAAACTGATTTTATTTTATGAATCTTTTATTTTGAAATCGCGATATACAACAAATCGCATATCTAGAAATATGTTGATCTAGAAATACTCTCCTGTGTTTGCATAGGTTTAAAAATGATTTACATTACAAATCTAGTGAGATAACACGCACTGTTTTCCCAGATGAACGTTAAGCCACCCAAATTCACAGCATTTGTAGTGGAAGAGTTCGACCGTGCTGCTGAGATGGAGACGCGTTTCACGCTTGTAAATGATAAAAGTGCAACACAAAGTGCATCAGACTTTATTTGCGTTACCAAACGAAACCCAAACAAACAGCACGTGCAATAAAAGACTGAACAATATAATGCAAGCACCATCAAAGGTTTTACCACAAACTCAACTTTTTACTGATATCGCGAGACCGCTTTTCGACTCGAGGAGTAATATCGCGAGATCTCGTGCGCTCCCAAAAGCCGAGTGAAATGGCTCTGTATTTAACATGCGCTGCATTGTTAATTTTGCGTGAAATTATTGTTTTTATCGAAAAACAAAAGTTAACACTAATTTCATATATACTGCCTCTTAATCATTCAAGTACTTTTCAAGTACCTTATCATAAATATGGCTGTTTTCAAGGTTTTCCAGGACTTAAATTTCAAAAAGCACTTCAAGCACCTTGTGTGAACCCTGGTAAGCCTATGGGTGAGACTTCCGGTTCATTAGCCGCTATAGGTAAATAACGAGGAGAATAACAACGTGCAGGAAACGGTAAAACTGTTTGCACTACAAACCAGTGTGTTCATAATTAAGATAATACATTAAAATATAATACATTATGGCCCGGTTTCATAGACAGGGCTTAGACTAAGCCAGGATTAGGCCATAGTTCAATTAGAACATTTAAGTAATTTTTGTAAACATGCTTAGAAAAAAGCATAACTGGTGTGCATCTTAAGACAAAACAAAGGCACTGACATGTTTTAAGATCAGTCAGTACAAGTTTATATCAGTTGAAACAGCTCAGAATGTTCCCAGGTTTTTTCAGTACATCTTTGATGGATGCGTTTCATTTTGTCCTGGAGATTAACCATCATTAACTTTACTCTTATAATTCTTAAAGGCACAAAATATATATTTAAAAAAAAATCCTGTTTACACGTCAACATCATAAAAGAGCATAGAGTACATCGGAAAACACATGAACAATAAAACAGTATTCAGAGAAAACATCATCTGAACTGCTGGTGAAAGTGTGAAGCACATCTAATATCTAAAAAAGGAAAGTCTGGGCACAGAAACTATTAATAACAGGAATCGGGAACTGTTTTCTTTTATTTTCTTTTTTTTATAACCAACCAAAATATGAAATACACACACACACACACACTTCCGAGTCTTATTCAGGATGCATTAACAGATATATAACACACACACATACACATATATATACACTCTTGCTTCACACCACAGCAACAGCGGTTATATAGATATATATATATATAGATGCATAAAATAGATGTCAGTTTCAGAAACGAGCAGCAGATAGCGACTGAAGACTCTTGACAGTGAGCTGGAAATGAGAGGAAGGGGGACGCTGGGAACAGAGGGCAGCTCTGTGACAAATAACTTGTTCACATGAAAGGCTATAATCCCATTGATTATATGTAATTTATATTCTAACTAATAAAAATATTCTATTCCTGCTGATTTCAGCATAGGACGATGCCAGAAAAGTAGCACAAGTAGCGCTGAACCTGATGAAAACACAGAACTGAGCCTGTAAAACGTCGCTTAAACTGTATAAAGTGTGTTTGATGGTTGAGTAAACATGAGAAATACCGTGAACTGCTCACCTCTCCTCAGAAGACTCCACGCTCACTGAATGAGGGAAGAGATGGAGACGTCATTCAATGTCAGTCATGTGTGCAGTGAAATAGCATTTATTAGGCATTTAAGCTCTATTGAGAAACACATAGAAAGCCCCAAAAGCAAACATAATACTTCTTGGCTTTCAGAACTAAAACTAAGAAATGATTCCTAATGCAAGCAGAATCAGCAGAAAATAAAACCAGACAATAACAGTAAGATGTTGATAAAATGAGTGTTGAGTTTAATCAATTATTACTTGAAGCAAATACAAAAATTACGTAAAACTGAAAATGAACGAGACAGATCTCTCGACGGACATATTAGACAGTCAAAGCATCTAAAGAGAAGAGGAGAAGTGGAAGAGAAACTAGATGTTTTCATGAAAAACAATGAAGAACAAGTTAAAAATACTCAATAATCAGATTCATGTCTCTCTTAAAAGTGTTCTGGCCTCTTTTTCAGCTCCCTGAACTCTGGCCTGAAAGGTTTTTCCTGTGTGAACTCTCATTTAGCTTATGATGCTGTATACAATCTGTGATTTCGTTGGATGTAATGAGTTTGATGTTGATGTTTGGGCAACTCTTCCTTGCAGAAGCTACAAATGAAGCAGCATCTGTCACAAGGACTGTCTGTCTGCAGAGGACATCAGTGTTAACTGCACGCTTCACAGTTGCTCCCACACCATCCACTGCACCTTTGCCGTGGTTTGTGGCAAAGAAGTGCCACTGTACTCTTAAAGCTGGAAACAGCTCTTTGAATGTAGTTGACATGAAACACCAGATGAACTTGTTCTTAAACTGAGAAGCAGCTCCATCACTGAATATTGTTCCAGGCTGTCACTCACTATGGCATAAGACTCAGCTTCAACAAAACCTGTGTGCTCTGGAATGGCTGCCTTGGGATGACATGTTGCACACAGTCCAGGGCTAACTTAATATTTCCGAAAAGACACACATTTCTTGGAGTGTCTGAAGACCGGAGCACATGAGATGGTTGAAGCTCAGCAAATTTAGATTTTCCCAATTATAGACTCTGGATGTTTATTTTTGAAGTAGCGGTAGGCCTTAAATGCTGTGACCTCATGCCTGGTGCTTGTCTTGAGATGTCATCTCTCATAGAATTCCTGACATGATCATATGTAGAAGTGGTGGCGGTCACATGATTCATTTTGTTTTTCTCTGGAAGAAGGCACAGTGATGTTTATCTTCCTCTCTCTGAATTCCCTTTGCCTTTCAGCATTAGTTTTTGCCATTGCGCTATAGCAGTGGTTTTCAAACCTGTCCTGCAAGCACCCCTGCACTGCACATTTTGTATGTCTTACTTGTCAGACACTCCCAATTCAGGCCTTGCAGTCTCTACTAACGAGCTGACGAGTTGTATCAGGTGTGACTGATAAGGTAGACATACAAAATGTGCAGCATAGCAACACCATAGCAACCATTCAGATTACCTTAGCAACCGCATAGCAGTACCTTTGTAACCACCCCGGGTATCATAGTAACCGCATAGCAACACCTTAGCAACCACCCCGGCTACCCTAGCAACCGCATAGTAACAACTTAGTAACCACCCCGGGTACCTTAGCAACCACATAGCAGCACCTTAGCAACCACCCGAGTACCCTAGCAACCGCATACCAACACCCTAGCAACTGCATAGCAACACCTTAGCAACCACCCCGGGTACCCTAGCAACCGCATTGCAACGCATTAGCAAGCACCCCGTGTACCCTAGCAACCGCATAGCAACACCTTAGCAACCACCTCGGGTACCTTAGCAACCTCATGGCAACACCCTAGCAACCACCCAGGGTACCTTAGCAACTGCATAGCAACACCCTAGCAACCAGCCAGAGCACCTTAGCTACCACATAGCAACACCCTAGCTACCACCTAGAATACCCTAGCAACCACTCTGCGGTTCTTAGCATCTATCTATCTATCTATCTATAATCTGACTCTATCTATCTATAATCTGACCCTATCTATCTATCTATCTATAATCTGACCCTATCTATTTATCTATCTATCTAGCTATCTATCAGACTTTAAGCTTTTAAAACTATGTTTAACTTCAAATTATTTCAGACTGAAAACCGTCAAACTTAAAACTTTTAAAACTTTTTTAAACTTTCTGGTCCGGCTTTCTCAAGCCAACTTAAAGTTTGTCTCATATATAGTATAAACACATTTTGTTGTTGTTTCTTTGTTGGTTTCTGTATATCGTTTTATTGGTTGTTGTATTATATTAATTACTTTTATTAACACTGATATTGTGTAATAAAAAAAAATTCAAACTGAACTGATTCTTTCATTATACACAGTCCACAGTGTGTTCAAGATATTTTATCTATTATTGTAATTTATACACTTTTCTCAAAATTAAAATGTACATACATGTAAATATCAAATTACTTACATTCACTTCAAATAAAGTAGATATTTATCCAGAAATAGAAGATCTGCAGTCACCTCAGAAATAACTCCTCTTGGTCAACAGAGGACAGATCAGATGAGTAAAACATTTGCTCACGTCTGTTCATCTCACTATTAAATACTGTAATAATTATAACATTTATAATAATTAAATTAATTATGGTGATACGCAAATCTTAATTATGTTGTCTTTATTGAAAATGTAATGATGGTCTCTTTATTAAAAATGTATTTAATGTTATTTAATTCGTTAGGGACGTGACACAGCACTGAAGCGTCATGACTTCCTAAATACAGTAAATCGCTTATAAATGTACAAGGCAGTGCTGTCATAACAAAGTGAGTATTTGTTTCTCATGCATGCCCCATCTTTCTGCAAAATGCTTACTGTTAACAAAAAGTATAAAAAAAGGAATATTTGATCCCTCTTTTGAAAGCAAGAAATATGGTTGACTAAAAATTTAACTTTACTATCTGTGCAAACCTCATATGTGGTGAATAAACAAAGCAATTTCCTTAAAATTTCCATGACAGCACATCAATATAATAAAATACAGAACTTAAAGGACAACTTTGAAAGGGTTTTGTTATTTTGGTAAAATAATTATTTTTTCATGGCAAGGTTGACTTTTGCATGGAATTGCTCATCTGATGGCCTGGTTCAAAGCACGACAGCTTTATCCTGAGGAGATCAAACATCCATGACAAATTTGATTCTGGCGAGTATAGTGGCATTCTGCTGGGTGATGACACCATACTTAAATCCGTCCACGCAAGCAGAGGAAAAATACAATTCTGCACATACCAAGACACGAGTAACAGTTGAAAGAAGTATTGGTGTTTTAAAAAGGAGGTGGTCATGTCTTCACAGGGGTAGGCTTATGTGACAGCAGATTTAATTTTGTTTGATTATTTGTTTATCTGTTTAGACAGGATAATATGTCAAATGAAGTACAAGTTTTGAATCAACTGTCCTCATTAGGAATTTCAATGGAGCCAGAGAGAGCAGCAAAGGTGACAGGAGCATGCATTGTTTTGCATAATTTGGCCATGCTGTGGAAGATGCCAGTTGATGATCTGGGAGGTGAAGAGATTGAGGAGGTCCCACAGGAAGAGCAATATAGACAGTTCCAAGATCCAGAAGTGCAGGAGGGTGCCAGGCGTTTCATTACACAGAACCATTTCACTTATATTTATATAAAAAGGACAATTAGCCTAATGACAATTAATAATGTTTTGTGCAGTTTGTCAATATTTGCCAATAGGCCAATACAGACAAGTTATTTACTATAATTCATCTTTTTAAAAAACTGCATTATTCTTCATAGATTATTTTAATTAAACTTTAAATTATTTAAATAAAAAAAACTATTTAAATTATAGGTGTACTTTGTATTACTAATTTAACTTGTGAATATTCTACTACTACTATCCTATAGTTGTGCATTCAATTACTTAATTTTATTTTTATTTATGAATTCTTGGGGAAAAAATCTGTTCTGCTGAAAGTAAAAACTTGCTTTTTACTTTTCTTGTCAAATTTATTGTGTGGTGTCTGTATAACAAATAAATACAGTAATTATACAAAACTATATTAAACTAAGAATAATAAATATTAAAACAAATATTGTGTTACGAACAGCAATTGCATTTAATAATGAACAGTGGGTCTCAAAAATGACACAATACTTTAATACTGGCCTTTAACAAATAATTGAATCTGTTAATATTACACTACATTTCAACAACATTGAAGGTATAGCCATGAGGCTTTAACTCCTCTTGTAATTTAATGATCTCCTGGTTTAATTTCACATTTTCTAGGTCTATTTTTTTGCGTTCACTTTTTATTTTCAGGATCTCCTCTTCTACTTTTGCGCATTCAAGCTTGAGAAGCTTGCAGCGGTTATAGTTTATGTCCTCATCCAGCACGCTTCCTTTTCTTTGCATATTCGACTGAAGGTGGCAGTTCTTTGTGTGCTCCCTGGATGGTCTGCATGAAGGACAGGAGGATCTGTTGACGCTGGCAGTACGATGTTTCCAGCGCAAGTTTCTGTTACTGGTGTTGACTGACTTGAAGCAATAACGCCTGCTGGTGGATAAACAAGACCTCGTTTTTGTTTTTTTTTGTTTGTTTGTTTGTTTGTTTTTTACTTTACAACATTGTGTGCATTTAATCACAGGATAGAAAATAGTGATGCTGATAATAAATTCTGAAAAAGAGGCCAGAACACTTTTAAGAGAGACATGAATCTGATTATTGAGTATTTTTAACTTGTTCTTCATTGTTTTTCATGAAAACATCTAGTTTCTCTTCCTCTGCTCTTTAGATGCTTTGACTGTCTAATATGACCCTCAAGAGATCTGTCTCGTTCATTTTCACTTTTACATAATTTTTGTATTTGCTTCAAGTAATAATTGATTAAACTCAACACTCATTTTATCAACATCTTACTGTTATTGTCTGGTTTTATTTTCTGCTGATTCTGCTTGCATTAGGAATCATTTCTTAGTTTTAGCTCTGAAAGCCAAGAAGTATTATGTTTGCTTTTGAATTGTGCTTCGCTGGTTCAGAACGCTTCACTTCGCCATCACTAAAGCTGACACATATGCATTATAAGACAACTGAACATAATATAAAATGCATAAGATGTTCATGTGTTTCTTAAGGTCTGCAGATTGTGTGAAGCTCTTCACGCACTGATCACAAGTGAATGGTTTCTCTCCAGTATGAACTCAAATGTGACGCTCAAGGTTATATTTGTGTGTGAAACTCTTTCCACACTGAGTGCAGGTGAAAGATTTCTTGCCTCTTTTCTTTAAATCTTTCTGTTTGGTTTTAGAGCAACTCAAAGGTTTTTCTTCAGTCGTCACATGATTTTTCTCCTCAACTTCACTCAGTTCTTCTTTCTCCTTGTTTTCTTCAATCAACTCTGAAATAAAAGTAAAAACGGTTCATTTTCAGTAACTCTCAGTAACCCTGCTGAACCCTGATGTAACAGTGAAAAGTGGTCATTTTGATGCATTTTTTTAAATAAATTATTTGTCTCTGAAACTTTCCATGAATCAGGTATACTGATCTTCAAATTATTATTTTTTAAAACATTATAAATCACAAATCCCATGTTTCTATATGGAGAACTATTAAATATGTTTGATCAACTGCACAATTATCTAACATAAATATTATTGAAAAAAGCATCCTATTACAACAAATAGGATAATTTGTTATAAATAATGAGATAAATAAATCTCATCTTCTGTTGTGAGGAGCTTCACTGATGATGAATGTCTGTGTGGAGGAACCAGGGGCCTCATTTATAAAGCGTGCGTACGCTCAGATTTGATCGTAGAGTGTGTGTACGCTTAAATCCACGCCAGCGCTCATATATGTAAAAACTGTCTTTGACGTGGAAAAATGCTAAGCATCACGTCAGGGTCTGAGCAAACGTACGCACTTTTTATTGTCTGAGTACTGCAGGTTTTTGAAAATGTAAGCTGTTCTTCTAAATTAAAGAATTTGGATGATGACTGGCGATCTTTTACTTGTTAATGACATTAATTAGGAGTCGTTTACAAGCACAGAGCTGAAACCATCCATTTGCATGCAAGTTCAAGATCATTTGCAATTCATAGATTTCACATCTGAAAGAGACGCGTACGTGTGTTTTCTGTTCGTACGCTCATTTTATGAATCACCTGTACGCATTTTTGAGAGATGATCATAAGATCAATTTTAAGATGGTTTCTGCGCAACATTTTATAAATGAGGCCCCAGATTTGCCAAAAACAATAAATCAGGTTAATTTACACATTTAAGCAGTTATGTAAGTGAAGCAGATGTTCTCCAAATTCTATATTTGAAGATACCAGAGTCTAACAAATATAAAGTGTAGTTTATTTGTAAATCATTACATTAATATTTTAAGAAAAGGCGTCAACACAAAGAGCACATCAATGTAAAAAGGATCATTCAGTACCACTGCACTCACATTCTATGCAATTCTGTTTTCTGTCTTTCTATTGTTAACATCACTAACCATATTTTATTTTTTATTCTGCCTTAGTATTAACATATAACAAGATATCTGTCTAAAAATATAGAAAAGCATACAATGCAAATTCTTCCAGATATAATTAACAGTAAGAATGAAAAATTAAAGTATAAACACAGACATTTGATGACACCCATCTTCGTTAACAATTACAGTATAGTCAAATAACTACGCTATATCTAAATATATAGTTTGATTTTCTAACAACTACATTCATAGCAATTAATATAATTAAATTATTATCCTGTTATAGTTTTATATGTGCAGTAACTGACAGTGATCATAAAATCTCCTTTAAACAGAAAGAGTACCACAAAGCAAAAAATGTATATTTCCAGTGTATATATTATAAATCTCTTCATATTTCTGTAGAGATTTAAAATATCCCACGTGGCATACGGACTAATTAGGCTATATGAAGTACTTAGGAGTAACGTTATCTGTTCTTAATTTTAACCGCGTAAAGTAACTACAACAAATTTGATCTGCGAAAGATAAACCTCAAAAGAGAGATAACATTATAAAAAAATAGCAGCAGCAAAACTTGATATCGGTTCGCCTCCATTCCTCTCACAGATCACGAGACATTCAGTAACAGCAACATTATCACTCCAAACATCAAAACAATCATTTACACGAATACAAAAACACAAAATTGGGGGGCTTATAAAGACAGCTTATAGATTAAATGGGCTGCTTATTTAAGTAATAGCATAATTCTTAACATTGGACCTTATTCTTGAAACACAAAATGACCAATAAAAAGGTGTCAAGCACCAAAATATTTGGTAATTGCCCAGCAGGCACCAGACGTCTATGTAACGTCAGGTTGACGTTGGACATGACGTGGAACAGATGTTGCATTTTGGTTGAAATTTTGGGTTGACGTCAATATTTGACTTAACGTTGGATTTTGGTTACACAACCTAAAAACAACAAAATTTCAACGTTAGCTGACGTCGGTATTGTACATCAATTTAACATTGACATTAGACGTTGAATTTACATTGAATTTTGGTCACCCGACGTCGCAACCGAAATTTAACCAAATATCAATGTCTTATGACATTGTGTGCCTGTTGGGTGGGTTTTGAACTACTGTAATATGGTAAAATATATAATCTGTCTGACTTTGTCTGGAAGCAGGTGCTACAAAATTTTGGTGCTTGACACCTTTTTATTGGTGATTTTGTGTTTCAAGAATAAGGTCCAAGGTTAAGAATTATGCTATTACTTAAATATAAAATGTTTTTCTCTATTTAACAACATTACAATAGTGAAAGACAACTTCCCTTACTGATCACGTCTCTTGCACGGCGGGATGTTGGGCTCATGAAAAATAATCACGTTGTTTGTATTCACCAAAACTGATTTACTGAAGTCAAAACACGGACGGAATTGGCGTTAGTGTGAGAGCTTGCTGTGAGACGGGAGCGACGAGCCGCAGAGGCTTCCGCAGCCTTTATGTTCACGATTTCTGATTTACTTAACGTATACCGCATGAGGGGGTCTGTGATTGGATGATGACCGGTATCGGTGATCATTCTCAAGTGATCAGTGCTGTTGTTGTATCAGTCAGTGGTTAGCTCAGCGTAGCAGTCAAAAAAAACGGGACAAGGGAGGTCACGTACGGACAAATCAATTAGCCCCAAAATACAGGACGTCCCGGCTAATACGGGACGGTTGGCAAGCCTAGGTGTATTCATATAGGCGATAACTATAAACTGACTTGACAGACAGTGATTAACCTCATTCTTTTGTCTCCAAACATAAAGAAACATTTGCATATATGGGCAAACATAATCACCTGATTTTGTAAATGTGGCTAATTACATTTGCATTAAGCCTGCAGTTTACATTTGTCTATAATTTAAATTAATTCCAATTTGACCCACAACCTGATCAGTTTGTACATAAAATTAATTCATTCATCAACTCCACGTCACTTTCACATAAACTTGATACTAAAGTCCTCCTCCCATCAGGCACCTAGTGTATTATATTGTCCTTGATATAAATTAATATTCTGTCATAAAGTAACATGTTTCCTCTGTATGTGCACAATAACGCAGAGTTTGCAGTGTTCATCATTATGCTTTTCATCTAACAGTTGACAGATCTGCCCTTGAAAAGAGTTTTATGTTTGATTGTAAACCTTTGCTTTTAAATGTAAAATCCATTGTTTGCAGTATTTGAATTGGAATGATTTTCATGAGTTTTATAGAAATTAATACTATGTCACAATAAATATATTTATAAACATGTATCTTAAATATGATCTATTCAGTGATCAACAGGAATTTCACAACTAAACATGTCTGTTGAAGCAACAATTGCACAGTTATCTGAGGTTAAACACGTTTTATTGATGGCTTTAAAACACTGAGCAGTTGTCAGTGAAATCTCTCAATCTCTGAATCTTCTGTCACCGGCTGAAGACGACAGACCGAAGAAGTCAGCACAGGAGGTCAGTGCGAGACTTGTGGGAGATCTGGCTTCATCTGGTCTTGTGGAGGTCTATCACGATGGACAGTGGGGTTCAGTCTGTGATGACGGATGAAGGCTGAAGCATCAGATGGGTTTTCCTGGAGCGAATATCAGCCACATCAGGAGGACATTATGGAGAATGTATGAACTCCTCAGCACTGTTTGATTAAAACACACTGGTCTTATTTTTCTCTAATTATTATTATTTTATTTATTCTTTTGGTCTGAGACAAAGGTGATGAAATTAATTCAGAACAACATAATCTCATCCACTTCCTCTTGATCCCAGTGGATGAACTGAATGAAATACAGTTTTCCTGAATTGTTCTCCATCAGAGTCATGAGAAACTCTACCTCACTGATCTTCTCTAAGATGACGAGTAATGATCATCTACCCAGAATCTGCACTGGAGATGAGTGGAGAGTATTTATCAATGTCTCCACCTTTATTTCCCCAAACCATGACCAAAATAACAGAATGCAAAGCTTTGATAGGGACTGTGTCTGTTCCCCGAACTAGCAAATCACTGGTTCTTGAGAAGTGGGACAAAACAGTGTGCAATATTGGAAAAATAAAACCTTGTACTCAGACAAATTAAACTACATTTATGTGTCATAATTCATTCATTCATTCATTTATAAATCTTACATATATTAATGTGCTACTGAACTATGCTTTGATTCAACATCCCAACTTTCCTCTTTTATCAAAATGTGCTTTTTACCTTGGACTGTGTAATGTAAATTTAACTTTATCTTTAACAGAGATCAAGGTGTTTTAAAGTGCCCCTATTATGCATTTTTAAGGTTGCTAATATTGTTTTATGAGTCTCCTAAAACAGGTTTACATGCATCCAAGGTCAAAAAACAGTTTAGTTTTCTCAAAAAATAGCTTTCATGTTACCTCATTTCTAAATGATTCCTAAACGACTCGTGTGAAGCAGTTCGAAGAATCAGTCTCTAAACCCCTCCTTTCTGTGAGCTCTCGCTGCTGTGATTGGTCAGATGGCGCAGTCCTTTGTGATTGGTCTACCGCATACAGCGCGAATGACAGCCATGGGCGGACATTTTGCAAATGTGTTACTTCTTGACGTACAGCCGTAACAGAATAAGATTCGAATTCCTAACGACTCGTTCAGGCGATTGCGAGCCGACTCTTTTTTTTGATAGACAATAACTTTATATATCGTGCACTTTCAGCTTCACAACTTTGCAGAAAGTTTATGTTCACATACTGCTACATGACACACTGCATGAAAGGTAATATTCGAAAAGGCATAATAGGGGCACTTTAAACATTTCAAAACACATCTTCGTGTTAGCAGACAGATTACACTTTCACATGTGACCAACAATTCTTCAACAAATATAAAATATCATCGAAATATAAATAGAGTTCACACATCTGATGGTGGTGACGAAAACCTGAATTTGTAGTCATTTGAACTATCAAATACATTGAATCAATCAATTACTGTATGAAAGCAAACACAACAAACAGTTAATATGTTATTGTTCATACAGCTTTTATTCAAGATTCACATTTAAGTATTTAGATATAGCGTTGGAAAACAAATGATCTATTTTCTCTCATCTCAGAACAATATGTCTGCTGTGCATCTGCTACGGTAACACGGTAACTTTTAAAAACAGTTATATGAACAAATAAAATAATTAGTTGTTACCTCTATCCATTTACATTCACCAGCATCTTAACATTCACATCTTAACAAATTATCCAAAAATGATCAGAACACATGATACCCCTAAACCACAAAAATATTATGAATTCACATTGAATGTCAACTCCGTCATTGTCCCGTCACCACCGTCAGACAGAAAGTCTGATGGTGGTGACATCTGACGGTGTTGACAAATTTGGCATTTCTTTCACAAAACAAATGAGTTCATCTAGTAGCCATTTTGTTTTTCTCTGTTGATGCTAGATGCTAATAGAACATGCATTAGGAGAATAAAATGATCTAAACATTTCAAATAATTTCCTTAGAAATTGGAAGATGGTGTTGACATATCATGCACTTTCACAAAAACTCTCGTTATAATTACTGAAGCTGTCTACATTGCACAGTCAATCTTTTTTCTGCAGTTTGTTGTTTATGCTGGTGGGAGAATTTGTGAATTCAGTCAATGAGCTTGCACACCAAACAACTCCGGAGTTCTCCTCAGTGATGAATCAAAACGCCTCTGATTGGATATTGCATTCATGAGCTCAAGAGAATCACGTGTGATTGGTTATCATGCACAACACTGCAGACCACAGAATCCTCTCACAACACTCAAAAAGAAATTAGACGTAATGTAACAAAGTAAATCTACTATCAATAAAAATGCGCAGAGATCTTGATTCGCTGCGAGGCATGTCAACGGTGAAGGCTTGAGTCTCGTAGAGCAAAGATCGTCGTCGTCGCTGAAGGAGAAGAAATCTGAGGATCCTACTTCTTCTTTTTAATGTTTAATGGCGGTTGGCATCCAGCGTAATTGGTGCATTACCACCACCATCTGCTCCGGAGTGTGGATCAGATAATAGGTTTACAGACTAATTCACCCAATTCCCACCTTTCCTCCTTCTCCCCCAAGCATGCAAATCCACACACTTCATCCTTATTCTACTATATAATAATAATATTAATAATAATTTTAACCTTCCTCAATACTCCAATAACTCTTCATACTCTATTAAAAACCCCTGTATCCCTTAAAAATCCATAAGAATTCTAGTCTGTGTTGTGTGCTCAATAGCCCTTTTAATGTCATGTCCTGAACCTCTATCTCTCTTAATTTATTCCTCATCAACTCTCTGAGCTCTGCTGCCAAGTCATTGGTTCATTTTCAATTCACTGCACGAACCAATGACTGTGCAGTTATACTGCGTTATTGAAAAAGGGTTCAGTCCTCAGAGAAAAATTTGTTTTCTCCATAGCGTCTTAGCAGACGCATTACGAGTGAAGTATCGACAGGGAACTTTATCCACTGTGAAAACTTTAGATAATGTTGCTCTGTCATGTCACTTGTAATGACTGGTTAGAACAGATTTGTCCCGCTGATATTTTATTGCTTGATGCATTATGGTTTCACATTCGGTGAGGAGGCAGCATCAGATCTGAAATTGCTGGATCTGAAGATGATCTACTTAAGGCTCATCCACACAAAGCCAACTCTTTCCCTGTCCAAACATTTTTTTATTTTCCTCATTCTTCCGTAAACAGATCTGCGTACACACAAAACCACTGGAACTGACACAAAACGGTGCAGTATACATGCCAGACCAGTATGTGGCGCTGTAATTCTGCCACAGAGATACACTAAAAATAGAGAAGACTTGGAGCATGTGCATAAACCTTGCACGGTGTCTACAAAACCAACACAACAACATGAAAAGCTAGTAAATTTAGTGAAGCTAATAGGCTTCTGCAGCACGAACACAAGCATGTACTCTGCCTTTGTTATTGTTGATGTGGTTACGTGACGCAGCGGTGTCTGACTAGGGGAGAGACGTGGGGTGATGACATCATCGTTTACAAAATTAAATTTCGGTTGTACACATGAAAACACAAAGGTGTCGTTTTCAGATTTATCCACTCTGGGACCCAGTTTAAAAAAATAGTGGTTTCAGGCTCCCAAAACGCCGGATCCGTCTGGACGAAATGCTGATATATGAAATTTTTTAGGTATACAGCTAAATGCTTCTCCTTGTGTATGAGGCCTTACTATGATTGTTTTTTTGTATGACTGTGTAGAGCAGATGATTGAATGCAGGGGGAAATCACGTGACGCTTTCATGAGCCAAGATGCACATTAGCTGAGCTCTGTGTATATAACCCATCTTTTACTGTTGTTCGTCTTCTTTTCTTACATTTGGGGTAGTTTTTTCGTTTGCCGATGGTCTGGAGATGTCACACAGTCAGAAACTCGCTTATCTTTCACCATCATCCTCGTCAATTAAGAAAACAAATCCGGCGGCTACGGCGGGCCGAGCTGATATGGAAGACAATATGGCAATCACTATAAAGCAATTTGAGGACAATTTTAAGGCTGAATTTGCCTCTCACATGACTACAATCCAGAATATATGCCCTAAAGTTGACTTTTTAATCGGGGAACAGAGAGAGCAGAAAAAAAGTGATCAACGAACACACTGTGCGTCTGGATGCCCTCGAACAACAGGTGACTGATTTACAAGACCGCAACAGACACAGTAATCTCCGCCTGCTGGGACTACCTGAAGGCGCCGAGAAGGATGACCCGATTGGCTTTCTGAAAAGGTCACTACCAATCTGGAACCCATCACTTGCGGGCAGAGATATCAAGATCGAACGTGCATATCGAGTTTACTCCAGAGCTTCAACGGATCACTCCAAACCACGACTGTTTCTCTTCAGACTGTTACGCTACAACGACAGGAATTTGATTCTTAATGAAGCAAGACGCCGCGGTCCTGTGAAAGCGGGTGACGGTGCGATGGTGAGCTTCTTCCCCGACTTCTCTCCCGTGACGGCAAAGAAGTGGAGTTCCTTCAGCGCAATACGGAAGGAATTGAAAGAGGCAGGTCTGCAGACCTTTCTTCAGTATCCAGCTACGCTGAAGATCGTCATGAAACACGGCGAGACCAAACTAATGCACTCACCGGACGAAGTGCGTCAATTCCTGAGCTCCATTCCCTCTCCTCATTCTCCTGGGATGGACGTGGCATAAGGGTTTGATAATACCGAGTGACTCGACTTCTGATTTACTAATCTAGAACTTCATGTGTCAATCAGCTACTGGCAGTTCTTCATATAAGCTAGGAAACTTGGTATCACTAATGTACAGTTTTCAATGTACATGATACAATTATTTATGTTTGTTTCCTCGTTATGGAAAGTATACATACTCTTTTTTTTGTTTTTTAACCCCACTTTATCACTCGTGTGAATTCAAAGTTATTCTGTTCTCTTATAATAGGGCTAATGACGGTGTTCTAAAGAATGGTACTGGCTGTCATGTTACTGTCACTGATTAAGGAGGGCGGCAGGCTGGGGTTTTTACCCCAGTCTGTAAAAGTTTTCTGGGGTGTTTTTTTTTTTATGTTAATGGGTTTTTAAAGGCAGACTTGAGTTAATTCATTTGCAGTGGTATAACTTTCTCTCATTTGTTCAGTTCACTTATTTATTTGATAGTAATGATTGAAATTAATATAATTAGTTGTAATGTCAATGGTTTAAATGGCCCCCATAAACATACAAGGTTTTTACAACTACTGCGACAAAAAAATGGTTGACATTGCTTTGATCCAGAAAGCTCATTTGTGGAAGGATGATGTTCATAGATGCAATAATAAATATTACGAGGTGGTCTCTTTTGCTGTTACTGACAATAAAACTAAAGGTGTTTTGATAACTGTTTGAAGAAATTTAAATATTTCCATTTTAGACAGATATGGGGATAATGCTGACAGAATTTCCTGTACATCCCTTGTGAAAAATAATTCTCCCCATTGATAATTCTGTTGTTTCTGCTTCAGTTGTTTGCTCTTTTCTCCTCAAACAATCATGCAGACCATTGTCCATAACAACTATCTGGTCTAAGGATATCAGTGGTGACTTACAAACTTTGTTTTCTGATCGGATTTGGGAGACAATCACATCATCCTCGAAGAGCCCAGATCATCGGATGATCCATTTGAAATTGCTGCATGGACTTTGTCTGTCCCCTTTGGGGCGCTTCTGTCTGCATGTATCGCCTTTCCCAAATTGCAGTTTATGTCCACGGGATGCACTCGGTTGTAATGTAATGTAAGGGAAACAGGTCAATTTAGCTCAAAGGGAATCATTTATGATTTTATAGGGAATTTGAACAGACTCATTGTTTCACGGCTGATCACTGAGTCAGCAGCGATTCACTGAACGAGCCGTATAACATC
Source organism: Schizothorax lantsangensis (assembly GCA_027422415.1). Taxonomy (NCBI): domain Eukaryota; kingdom Metazoa; phylum Chordata; class Actinopteri; order Cypriniformes; family Cyprinidae; genus Schizothorax; species Schizothorax lantsangensis. The sequence continues at coordinate 160,313 of JAPDDO010000174.1, forward strand.
AACTCTGCACTGGATATTAAAATCCAAAATATAGTGAAAACACTATTTAATAGCACAGTAACAAGATCGGCAGTTTAAGACATTAACTTGTAAGCACAAAACGCAAGATACTTCTCTTTTCAATATAAATAAGATTTTATTGGATAAATCTAAGACATGTAAACTAATCTAACACATGAACACACGCATTCACACATTCACACAGGTTGCAAAAAGAGAGAAAGTGAGGAAAGGATGAGTTTAGAGAATGAAAATGTGAAATCCTAAGTTTACAGCAATGTGCAATTGCATAGACCTGAACAACCATCAATCACTTATTTAACCCTCGCATTGAGTTTCTCAATGAGGCTAAAATTTATATTAAATGCACCAGCTCAGTTAGAATCTGGAGGTTACTTGCGTTGCCTTTGTGTTAAGGGATTCCCTTTTGTGTAGTCTTTGCAGAAAGAGGGTTTCCTGAGGTTGCTGATTGGCTGACAGTTCAGTGGTCGTTAGTAGTGAAGTCTTGGGCGTTGGCTGAAGTTGTGGTCTGGTTGAAGTTTGAAGTGGGTGCAGTCGGAGCTGGACTTTGAACTTGAATTAACTTTTGAACAGAAAACTCAAAGGAAAGAAAATAAACTAAAATAAAAGAATAAAAGGATGTAACAAGACTAGGTGGGTTTTCTTCTCATCGTGGTAGCAGCTGGCATGTAAGCCAGAGCACGCTCAAAGAGTGCTAAAAACCAGTGTCGAAACGCGGTGGCATAAGGCAAAAGCAAAAAGAAGAAGAGGCAGATTTGATGATGTCCTGAGTTTTTAAACTCGACTTTTGGACATGTCCCAATGGGTGTCTTGACCAATTAGATATGATCTTAGCTCGTTTCTCCTCCCCATCCATAAAATCAGCATGTTATCTGGTCAGTCACATGTCTGAACTTAACACGCTCTTGCAAAGTATACTTTTGGATGTGATTTCTATAACCAGAATATGATGCATTTGACAAAGAAGTAATTGAAAGAAACGTTTCAAGCATGATTTTTCAAACTCATACATACCAAACACGCCTATGAATCCTTCAGCTATTCAATAATTATTAAAAAGACATACACAATATGTGATTAACATGATAGCCAATTGTGTGGGTTACATACATGATATGGAGTTATGCATAGAAATGATTAATTGCTCATAAGTCCTTTTAAGATGATTTTAGGTGCATACGAAAAAGAAAGTCTCGGTGTAGTTCTATGTAGAACAAAAGACATGTTCTGTGAAGACCAGAGAGAGGTTAAAAGGTCTCCTAAGGAATTTCAGTCTCAGTCTTTGTCTTGTGGGGGAACCAATCCAAGCAAGTCTGTAGCTCGTGATTTCTATCACAGATTTACATGTGACGGTCATGCGGTGCATCTCTTTGACCATTAATCTTGATTACTTGCCCCAAATTTGACAATCTCCTTCCTCAGTTGGAATTATCAATAAGTGTTCATTTTGTTTTAATGTTGCAAGCTGCTCACTGACAGAGTTGGTTGGTTCACTTGCTTCAGACGGGCTGGCGCTAAGGATCTGATTTATGACATGGTCCTGTTTTCTTGGGGCCTCTCTGTGGAATTTGCTCTTTTGGTGGTTCTAACACCAATCTGATCGATTCTTCGATTCTTAAATGGTCTGATTCATTCTGATATCCTACATGGTGCATGTTTTTTTTTTCTTTGACTCATTTTGTTTCTTCTTTTTGATGTGTAGTTTTTGTATCACTGTATGTTATTTTTTTTCATGTGTTTGAGTTTGTCTTCAAATAAAATTAAAAATAATTGTTCACAAAAAAATGCTTCCCACATGCAGTGCAGTGATATGGTTATTCTCCAGTGTGGATCCTCTCGTGTCTTTTCAGATTTGATGAATTACTGAATCTCTTGTCACAGTGTAAACACTCATAAGGTTTATCTCCAGTGTGGATCATCTCATGTGTTTTCAGGTCTCCTGACTGAATAAATCTCTTGTCACAGTGTGAACACTTATAAAGTTTCTCTCCAGTGTGGATCCTCTCGTGTCTTTTCAGATTTGATGACAGACTGAATCTCTTGTCGCAGTGTGAACACTTATAAGGTTTATCTCCAGTGTGGATCCTCTCATGTGTTTTCAGGTCTCCTGACTGAATAAATCTCTTGTCACAGTGTGAACACTTATAAGGTGTCTCTCCAGTGTGGATACTCTCATGTGTTTTAAAATTTGAATACCGATTGAATCTCTTGTCACAGTGTGAACACTTATAAGGTCTCTCTCCAGTGTGGATCCTCTCATGTGTTTTCAGGTCTCCTGGCTGAATAAATCTCTTGTCAAAGTGTGAACACTCATAAGGTTTTTCTCCAGTGTGAATCATCTCATGTCGTTTTAAAAACTCTGCTGAAGTAAAAGTCCTCCCACACTCAAAGCACATGTACTCTCTCACAGCAGTATGTATTTTCTGATGTTCTTTCAAAATTTGTAGACACAAAAAACTGTTACCACACAAATGGATGAATATGGCTTCTCCTTTATATGAACTTTCAGGTGTGTTCTCAGATATGAAGCCCTCGAAAATGTTTTGCCGCATTGATCACATGTGTACAGTTTCTCTCTAGTGTGGATGTTCATGTGGCCCTTAAGGTGTGCTGATTGTGTGAAACTCTTCCCACACTGATCACAAGTGTACGGTTTCTCTACAGTATGAACTCGCATGTGATGCTCAAGACTTGTTTTGCGTGTGAAACTCTTTCCACACTGAGTGCAGATGAAAGATTTCTTGGGTCCTCTGTACATTAAATCTTTCTGTTTGGTTTGAGAGCAACTCAAATGTGAGAGCAGCGCCCCTAAGTTCTACAGATGGTGGCACCAGAAGTAAATTTGGTAGCGCTGGGTAAAGGCCTGCACGGGCCTCAAATATAGGTCCGACGCCTTATCATAATTCTTGTCCTACTCCGACACGAGCCCGTCTTTTTTTTACCCCTTCTCCCAAAACAGCTTATACTACTGTTTCAGATAATACATTAGTTTTGTTTTGTATGTAATTGCAAAGTAATTATAAGCATTTTTTGTTTGTTAACCCCCTGGGGTCAAAGCCTGCACTAGTGCGGCCTGTCTCTTATTTTCTTTATGACCGCAAAAATAACTAAAAATACTCAGTCAGTTTTGATCGTACAGATAACAATAAGGTATGAAACTGCAAAGGATCTACTTTTATTTGTCTATATTCATAATAACAACGAAACAATGTGCTTTTCTAAAATAAAGAAAATAAACAGGGTGTGTTCTCTGCCGTCTAGGTCTCTATCACCTCTCTTCAGAGACACCTAAAATAAAACAACCTGAATCTCTGCAAATACTTGCTTCAAAGTAATTAGAAATATATGTATAGAAAGCTTGAAATGTCTACTTTTAAATGAAGTCACATCCAAAACAAATATTATGTGTTAAAGTAATCCATATGAAACCAATGCGATGTCCAGTTTTCCAAATCATTATATCTAATGAGATCATGCCCACGAGCCGATCGCGCTTTTCAACTTAAAGTTCACTAGCATATGCATCGTTTTGTGCAGATGCAAGTTGTAATGTTACGTCTATGTTATGTATCTAAGGTATCAGATTAATATCATAGGTAGTGTCATAGAACAGGTTTCAGTTTATTGGCATAAAGTCAGCTTCACCTCAGGCAGCTATTTGTTTTTAGATGCTTCTTTTTTAATAACATTGCTGCATCATAATCATAATCTAACAGTGTTCTAATCATGTGTTTAGGTTTTCATAGACATGTTTTCATGTCATTTTTATTTTTAACATTCATTTTCATAACAGTCTTCAGATATTTTCATTATCTCCATTATGGCCATGCCCCGCCCCCCGTCCCGTCCCCAGAGTACTCGATTAATCATTTTTGAAACCTATCGATGATCGAAATAAGAAATTGCCAAAAATGCCCATTCATAGTGTAAAGTCAATATTACATATGTGTTCTGAGTTTGTCACACCACAGAAAAATGTGTTATTAGCCACCAAGCCAAATTTGAATGCTAAAAAAATGACAAGTAAATAAAATAAGTTATCAAAATCTTGAAAAAATAAGCCGTATTTCCTAGCAGAACTGAAACCACGCCCACTCGCGGGAAAGCAGCCAACTCTCAACTGTCTTCCTCTAGCAGCTTAATTTAAATTAGGAGACCGAGCTCAGTTGTTTTGTAAATTATCGCAGCCAGGTATTAACGTGACGAAGTCATAGCTAGCTAGCAAACTGTAGGCTGTAGTAACTAACGGTAATGACAGTAACTCGCGATGGAGCGGACGAACCACTGATGCTAATCCACTCTAGTTATTACAGTGTTTCCCCTGCCATGCCCCCCCCCCCCCAACAGAACCTCCCGCCCCCTTGAAGATCAAGTTAATTTTATTTTATTTTTTCTATAGAGAATGTGAATCTATGTCATGCCGCGTTGTAAGCTGGGGCGCCGCTACCATTTTGAGAGGATCACCCTCTGCTACAAATGCTGAAATTAATACAGATACCTGCTTATCTATTGTTTTGTTTTTGCCTTTAAGTTAAATATTCACATTCTTTATGGGATCGTTTGCAGGGAATAGAATACATTTTATCACTTTGCATGATAATTAGATTTTTTTTCTCTTACGTTTTGTAAAATTTTGTTTACTTTCATCTGATTAGCGTGAAAACAGTGTCACCCGCTGGACGCTCAATGCTGCTTCAGCCGTTATATGCAGTGTTGGGCAAGCTACTTGGAAAATGTAGTGAGCTAAGCTAACAGTTACTCTTCATTAAATTAAGCTTCACTACACTAAAGCTACAGCCCTGGGAAATGTAGCAAGCTAAGCTACAGCAACATGGCAAAAGCAGCTTACTACATCTAAGCTACTTATCATCTATCACCTCCACGCTCAAAACAGTGGAGATGATCGTGGACTTCAGGAGAAACACCTCTGCTCTCCCCCCACTCACCATCATGAACAGCACAGTGACTGCAGTGGAGTCATTCAGATTCCTGGGCACCACAATTTCTCAGGACCTGAAGTGGGACACTCACATATTGTAAAAAAGGCCCAGAAGAGGTTGTACTTCCTTCACCAGCTGAGGAAGTTCAACCTACCACAGGAGCTGCTGAAACAGTTCTACTCTGCCATCATTGAATCCGTCCTCTGCACATCAATAACTGTCTGGTTCAGCTCAGCTACCAAATCTGACCTCAGAAGACTACGGAGGGTAGTCCGGACTGCTGAGCAATCAATGGTACAACCCTCCCCACTCTCCAAGAACTGTACTGATCCAGAGTGAGCAAAAGGGCTGTCAAAATCACTCTGGACCCCTCACATCCAGCACACTCCCTCTTTGAACTGCTACTGTCTGGTCGATGCTACAGAGCTCTGAGCACCAGAACGACCAGGTACAGGAACAGTTTCTTCCCTCAGGCAATCCATCTCATGAACACTTGAACTCTTAACAATAAACATTAAACACACAACACTATCACGCTTTTTATTTTTTATTTAACACACATACTTATTACATTTCAAGTTTGCACCTAACATACCTGTACTGAATTGTCTATTTTGTATATTTGTACATTATTTTTTTTATTATCTGTGTCCTGTCCTGTCGCTGTCATTCTGTCGCACTGTGGAGCTACTGTCACTAAAACAAATTCCTCGTATGTGCAAACATATCTGGCAATAAAGCTCATTCTGATTCTGATTCTATTTTTAAAAAATTCATTTTTATATTGAACCGACATCATACCAAGTCATTGCTCTCTCAGTGATCAATAAAACTGTCAGTCAAGCAGATAGACAGGCATAATAGTAGTTCAGTTTAATTGTTTATTCTACAACAAAAATCAGTATCATGTACAGGGCCGGATTTACCTCATATTACCTCATACCCAATTTTTGCTGTTGGCCGGAAACCTCCTATTGGTAGTTGGTATTGTGGCTTAATTGCATAGATACGTTTATATAAAGGGTAACACTTAACAATAAGGTTCATTAATTAACATTAGTTATACTACGGGGCCGGTGAATGCTTGAATCTGATTGGCTGACGAACGTTCTAAGGTGTGCAATTATTTTCAGGGAAACGCACGGCGAATGTAGTTCCAGGCAGCTCTCGACCGCATTACAGTTCCGTATCACTTCGCCAAATGATTTCAGTTATTTCAAAAGGTCTTACAACAGCAATACAACCAAAACCAACAAGACACTGCCAAAAACATAAATATAGTAAGCAATTGGATAAAAACGACAGATCATTTCCATGGTTTGCCACAAAATTACGTTTTATTATGTACATAAAGCGCATACTCTTATTTCTCCCGCTCTCTCTCCCTCACAGACACACACAGTTCACACACATGAAAACATACGCGCTAATGTTGTTAGCGCTGCTCTGACGACTTTGTCAATAAATAGTTTAGCAACTTAAAAGTACATGACATTTCTCACAAGCGAAGCGAGGTAGCAACGGCACTGTTCGTGAGGAAAATTAACTTAAAATTTCACTAGTAGGGACGCTGCTGCCGAACATGATGAGAGACTCGGAGAGGTACGTTAGGCTAATTCACACACGCTCAATCTCTCTCTCTCTCTTTCTCTCATAACTTAGTTATTAACTGCATTTGTCTGTTATCAACGGCTCAAGTCTCAGTTACTAGGTTTAAAATGACGTTTTGGAATTAGCAACGGAGGCGATGGATGAGATGCGGTAGAAATAATCCTACTCACAATAGCGATTTAAGTACAAAAACCGGACGAATCCCTTAAAATATATCATCTCATCAATGTGTTGAGGTGTGGCAACCGTAGTATAAGTGGAATAATTGACTCCGGACCATTGAATTATTAGAAAAATAATGCACACCCGTCGTCAATTATTCCTTACTTAACTAGTGTAGTTAACATGAACTAAGAATGAACAATACTTCTGCAGCATTTATTAATCTTAATGTTAATTTCAACATTTACTAATGCATTATTAAAATCAAATGTTGTGTTTGTTAACATTAGTTAATGCACAGTGAACTAACATGAACGACTAATGAACGACTGTATTTTCATTAACTGACATTAGATTAAAAAATACTGTAGCCTAATAAATGTATTGTTCATTATTCGCTCATGTTAGTTAATACATTAATGAAATCTTATTGTATAGTGCAAGGGTAGGCAACCTTTTCTGCATGACGTGCCATTTTTATTTTTTCTGGTTAACCACTGTGCCAATAATACCCCCCACCCCAACCCACCATCCACCATCCACCATCCATTCACTCTGTGCAAAAAGTAACATTCAGAAGCTCATAAACTTCTTGTCAGTGCTGCCACGTGACTTTTATTAATTGATACTGAATTGCTACATTTTATTTCTCAGCAACGAGGGGGTACAATTGCTGTTTTAAGTAACTAAACTCAGATTCATTGATTGTAGAGAGCGACACGCAGACGATTCTCACAGTCGACTAATATTAAATGATTTGCAGCTTCATCTTACCTCGCTCTCTTTCAACGTTAAACTGACGCTTTGCTTTCAGCATCTGTGAATGGTAAACCCCGCCTACTTTGATTTGATTGGCCATCTCAGTCATTTTGACACTGACGAGCGCTGTTAGACCGCTGAAGATTTGATCTGAAGCGCCTAGTATGTGCAGCGGTCATGTGCGCATCCGTAGATTAGCGCAAGTTAATTCTCACACTTTAATAGTATTTGTAGCTCCTAACAGGCTGTGTAACAATGAGAAGTTATTACATAAAAACGTATGTCAGTATGCAGTGTTTCCCATTCATTAGCTAGTCTGTGGCGGCCCGCCACAGTCTAATCTGTCCCACCACAGTTTCATAATAACCCGAAAATATATTTATACTCTTCATTATAACATAAAAGGTCTTCAACGTTGCTTCGTGGCATTGCTTTCGCAAAGCATCAAACGGACTAAGCGTAATATGGCTCTCTCTTCATCAAGCCTGTTTGCGCTGCGTGTTTCAAAGCCAAGCGCGCCCTCGCAGCTCGTGATCCGGTGTTTTCTGCATCTCAGAGCGGCTCCGTTCACAGTGAAGTCTGTTTTTGAATGTGCTGTGAGTTTAGCGCGCATCTGAGACCGCAACGGGCACCAGTTACACTTTGTTTTCACATTAGCATAATTTTCAACATTTTAATGGTCAAATGTTGACAGTATTTCGTTAGATTTGAAATGAGCCGTTTGTAAACCTCTTTTCACAGAAGCTGGAGTTTTCCGCCAAAATAAAAGCTCACAGGTTTATCTCTAGCAAGCAAGGATTAAAATTAACAGATGCGAACAAAGAAAATATTGTACAGGCAGAGCAAGCTCACTATTTATTGGATAAAAAATATAAATATTGCGGTGGGGGTTTATAGGAATCTATTTCTGAAAGGAACTGGCTTAAGAGAAGTTTCGACTGCATTTTTCCCCTCTTATCACTGCTCTTTCATCAGCGCCACCTGCTGTCAGAGAGTGAAATTCAGCCTGTCTGCTGATTTTATTTATGCAGGTTTTATCATAATTTCACAAAGCTGAAGTCAGTCAATTCTGTTTTTGCTTCAAATGTTGACATGATACAATCAAATTTAAATAATAATAATAAAAAACTTCTCATGATACATCTACATGTAGCATCATTGTTTGTATTGTGATTAAAATGTAGTGGTTGGTTTTAATTTCAAATGGCTTTTTTTATATATATATATATATATATATATATATATATATATTAGTAGTTGTAGTAGCAGCAACTGCAAAACAGTTTAATGGCCAGGAAAAATATTTGTGGCTGGTAGATTTTCTCAAGTCACCAGAAAATGTTGTTTGTATCGTGATTAAAATGGCAGATGTGGCAAAAAGTTAGTTTTAGGCCCTGCTTGCACATGTGTAAATTAGGACAAAAGTATTGTAATTTCCCTACTGTAGAATAAGGTAAAATAATATACCTGAAAAATATTAATTTTCATTTATTTTTACAGTGTAATTGTTTTCCAATAAATGGCTATTACTGTCATAGGAATAATAATATAACGTTATTATTATTATCATCATTATATTCCAAATTCACCGGTGTGAGTGTAATTTAGACTGAGACACTATATCACAACTAAAAAGAGCATTGAGTCCCCCTTTAAACCTCAAGTGAAAGTCAATTCACCAGCTTTTTTATTTAAGTTTGCACACTGAACCTGTGTTGGAGATCTTAATTTTCAACTCTCAAATTGCACCACGTAGATTAATTTAACTTTAAAATGTAAAAAAAAATCTTACGGGGGGCACCCGTACCCCCCTAGAGGGACTGAGGTCCACCCACCACAGTCTCATAAAATCCTGTGGGAAACACTGGTATGCAGCTTTCCATATTGCTCGCGTGCCAGCGATTATCCCTCTGCGTACCTCTGTTGGCCGACCCCTGGTATAAATGTATAGGCCTACAGATAGGCTATGTTTATTTGCATCATTGCATGTGTCATTATAGCTATAACATTTCTCCAAAATCAAGTTCAAATACAAAGTTTTTGACCAGCGAATGTTTTTTCCCCATCATTACCACCACATCAGTCCATGCATTGCGTTTATGTTTTCATGAACTTGCAGGTTATACAGTTTCCTGTCGCTATGTGGACACTCAGTTTTTTCTGTTATTTGGCCAAAATATCATATTATAAAAGATTCAGTGCATCGCACAAGCTATTCGGCTGTGACTCGGCAACAAATGAAAGACTAAGACAACAACAACAACAACAACAACAACAAAAAAACATGAGCCTTTATAAATATAGTGTTTCTTGAATAAAGAAAATGCTGTACTTATTTAATCAACAGTTCTTTATTTACCTTCAGACAGCAAACAAGCTGAGATGCTCTAAACTGCGCTCCGCCCTTGGTTCATGAGAGAGGCGGGAGGAATAATGAGGTTTGAATGACAGTTTGAGGAGCCAATGGCGTTACGAGCTTTAGTAGCAGTGGCGTCACTTACTGATCCAGGATCAGTGATCCTAGACGTTATATTTCTGATTTGACTTTCAGAAATGCTTTGGAAAATGTAACGTTAGCTTTTGTTTGGTCATATGGTAGATTATCCAAATAAAGTGTTTGTTGAACAAGCTGACAGAAGTCAATCCATTTCTTAGTTGGAAACGTTTTAATGATGAAGTATAATTGTTGTTAGGGCTGAAACGATTCCTCGAGTAACTCGAGTAATTCGAATATAAAAAATCTTCGAGGCAAATTATGTGCCTCGAAGAATCGTTTACTCCATTTTACTAGATTTTTCGGTCATCACTGCACAGTGTGACGCTCCGTTCAATACTCCGCTCTATCAATGTGCATTCTGCTCAGTTACCGCTCATGCTCACCGGAAAAGCAGAGTCCGCTCAAATAACGCGCCGACAGGAAATTTCTATGTAGTATACTTGTTCCTGTTTGCAGTAGCGCTGCTGTGCTGTGGCATGCTGTAGTACAGCCGTACTGGACAACGCTGGTAACATCTCCTTCACTGATCTGCTCCCGCTCTGCTCTGCTCACATGCGCTGATAATTTGCCAGGGTTTTTATATGTTTACTTGATGTTTCTTTACACAGAATCATCATTTCTATTCATTTTCCACTGATTTACGCGATCTAATGAGCATTAACTCATATTACACGATCATATCTCTGTATGAATGAATGGTGCGCGTTTTCCTTTAACTGAAGCGTGCGTGACGCTCGCGGTGATCTCAGCATCTGCAGTCTCAATGAGGACATAAACACATGAACAACATCTCAAAAACTGCTCTGAGAGTCACTTCATCAGCGTTTCACCGTTTCATTTGAGTAAAACTAGCATCACATCATATACACAGAAATGTAAAGGTATTCACGGCAACCCGTCAAAATAAAAGTCCGGTTTAATTTAAAGACATTGCAGCAGAAATATATTACTATTGTTCAGCAGAATGTACATATTACTACAGTACTACTAAAATTATGAAAACTTAATTTTTTAAGGAATGATCACACAACATTTCTTCCATGTTTTCACTTTAATAGTAAATCCCCTTTGTTTGCCAAAAAAAATATATTTTCAATAATTTAAAGATAAATGAAATTAATGTTTTATGCCTTCATTTGATAACCAGATACACAACACAGAATTTCTGAGGAAAAATAAAAGCTTACAAAAGCCACAAAGCCCTCTAAGACAGTAAAGGCTTGTGTCATGCCTGAGCTGTAGTTAGGCTGAAACTTGAAAGTTAAGTTGCACAATGTTTAGTTTTTATTATATATATTTTTTTATTACTATTATTTTGATGTATGGCTTAGTTTTAGGTTGTACTATGTTTACCTTAAAGTAATTTGAAATTGATTTTATATATATTTGTATTTGCATTTTGAATGTATTATGGCAATTAAATGCACTAAATGGGTTTAGTTTTCACATTTATTAATATGCAATTTCAGCAATAAAAATGTTCATTTTTCTAAAAAGGAAACAAATTACTTGTTCATTTTAAGAGACCCATCTTATTTTCTCTTGTATATTTAGTATTGCTCTTTAATAAAGAAAAAGTTGTTCTTATCCGATTACTCGATTAATCGATGGAATTTTCGGTAGAATACTCGATTACTAAAATATTCGATAGCTACAGCCCTAATTGTTGTCATTGTAAAATATGAATTTTTCCATGGCCACGGAGGAGAATCAGTGATTGTGGGTCACATTCAGCAGACAGACACAAGCACACTGTCCCCCGGATTCACAGACAAGGCTTAAGCCTAGTCCTAGACTAAAATGTAGCCTAAGTCTGTTTCAACTGAAAGAAACTTGCACTGACTGATCTTAAAATATATCAGTGCTTTTGTTTTGTCTCAAGATGCACACCAGTTTTTTTTTTTTCTAAGCAAATTTATAAAAACTACTTAAATGTCCTAATTGAACTACGGCCTAATCCTGGTTTAGTCTAAGCCCTGTCTGTGAAACCGACAGCTAGAAAATGACAAATGACAACTAGAATTGAATCCCTGGAAGGTTGAACAGTTTTGTAGCATTTTAAAATGCTGGTTTAATGTAGTAAGACAGTGATGCTAAAAGACATGCAGATGAGGCCAGAATATTAACTTTAATTACACATTAAGTGTTTTCCTCCCTTTAGAAAATCATATTGAAGAAAACGCTTACGCATTAAGACAGTATTTAAAGTTCATATTTTGAGTTCATCAGTTTTTCTGCAGATACTATGCTTTATTAGTAAGGAAAACACTTAGTGTAAAAAACACATTTTGGGTTTATCTGCACGTAGTCCTTTACAATTTTTGTCTTTATCACTGTCATGGTGCATTAAGCCACATGACGCATTATTTGTGTTATGCGTTTCAATGTCCCTGTTCAAGTCCGCTAATTCACAAGCTGAGTGAGAGTCATACTCGAGAAAGTGATGTGAATTATTCAGCCAAACAAAATCAAAACTTTGCAGCAATATGATTCTTTTATTGAGTGACAGGCAGTGGGTTTAATCGGTGACATTATTAATAAATTTACTACCCTTTTTTAATTCTCGTCATCTCTGCGACCTGCTTCCCCTGGGGTTTTTACAGAGAAAAGGATAAAAAATACACTGCATTGTCTCTCAGAACGAGTACCGAAGTTACTTTTGCAATTCTCGAATATTTTGATTCTCTAAACTCAACAGAGGAACGGCAGCGTGATTCTCCCAGTATGGCGGATAAATAAAGCAGTTTCCCAGAACTCAATGCGGCGTGACGTCAGCTTCACTTTCTCTATAGCGCCAGATCACAACAGAAGTCATTTAAAGTTACCTTTGACTTGGGTAAAGTTGGTTTTATATTGGCACATTCGAACTTCTGCAATCAATTACTCTGTTAAACACACTACATTGGACATTCAGCGGACATTTGCAAGTAAATATGACATTAAAACAATACTTGCCCAATTTGATCGATTGTGAAAAAACCGAAGTAGGTTGACAATGATGTCACTGATTAGAATTTGCAAAAAATAACTTTATTGCACATATAATTAGAAAGTTATTGAATGCGGAAATGTGTGAATGTTGTGAATGTGCGAATATAAAACCAACTTTACCCAAGTTGTACGTAGGGAGGGGGGGGGCATGAAAAAAAGGTTGGGAACCACTGCTCTATAGCACCAGATCACAACAGAAGTCATTTAAAGTTACCTTTGCTATAGAACATTGCTCAGTTATTAAACAAACTAAATAGCCTTATGTTATTTATCTTATTTACACGACAGCATGTCATTTCTCTCTCTACATGGCATGGCAGAGATCTGCCCGATATTTCTATATAGCTACATTATTACCTGAAGCTACTTGATGGCTCATGTCAAAATTATAATTCCACAATGTGCAAAATGCAAGATTTAAAGCTTTGTAAGCCTAATGTAACATTACCACAAACAGTCATTAAAGATGAATGAAGAATAAACACCAACCTTCTTGATCCTCCTGTTTTATTCTCCAGGTTTCTGGTTCCTCGTGTTTTATTCTCCAGGGTTCTGGTTCCTCCTGTTTTATTCTGCAGGTTTCTGGTTCCTCGTGTTTTATTCTCCAGGGTTCTGGTTCCTCCTGTTTTATTCTGCAGGTTTCTGGTTCCTCGTGTTTTATTCTCCAGGGTTCTGGTTCCTCGTGTTTTATTCTCCAGGGTTCTGGTTCCTCGTGTTTTATTCTCCAGGGTTCTGGTTCCTCGTGTTTTATTCTCCAGGTTTCTGGTTCCTCGTGTTTTATTCTCCAGGGTTCTGGTTCCTCGTGTTTTATTCTCCAGGGTTCTGGTTCCTCGTGTTTTATTCTCCAGGGTTCTGGTTCCTCGTGTTTTATTCTCCAGGGTTCTGGTTCCTCGTGTTTTATTCTGCAGGGTTCTGGTTCCTCCTGTTTTATTCTCCAGGGTTCTGGTTCCTCCTGTTTTATTCTCCAGGTTTCTGGTTCCTCTTGATTTATTCTACAGGGTTCGGGTTCTGGTTCCTCCTGTTTTATTCTACCGGGTTTGGGTTCTGGTTCCTCCTGTTTTATTCTACCGGGTTCGGGTTCTGGTTCCTCTTGATTTATTCTACCGGGTTCGGGTTCTGGTTCCTCCTGTTTTATTCTCCAGGTTTCTGGTTCCTCTTGATTTATTCTACAGGGTTCGGGTTCTGGTTCCTCCTGTTTTATTCTACCGGGTTCGGGTTCCTCCTGTTTTATTCTACCGGGTTCAGGTTCTGGTTCCTCTTGATTTATTCTGCAGGGTTCTGGTTCCTCCTGTTTTATTCTGCAGGGTTCTGGTTCCTCCTGTTTTATTCTGCAGGTTTCTGGTTCCTCTTGTTTTATTCTCCAGGTTTCTGGTTCCTCGTGTTTTATTCTCCAGGGTTCTGGTTCCTCCTGTTTTATTCTCCAGGTTTCTGGTTCCTCTTGATTTATTCTCCAGGTTTCTGGTTCCTCGTGTTTTATTCTGCAGGTTTCTGGTTCCTCGTGTTTTATTCTCCAGGGTTCTGGTTCCTCCTGTTTTATTCTCCAGGTTTCTGGTTCCTCTTGATTTATTCTGCAGGGTTCTGGTTCCTCCTGTTTTATTCTCCAGGTTTCTGGTTCGTCTTGATTTATTCTCCAGGTTTCTGGTTCCTCCTGTTTTATTCTGCAGGGTTCTGGTTCCTCCTGTTTTATTCTACCGGGTTCGGGTTATGGTTCCTCCTGTTTTATTCTACCGGGTTCGGGTTCTGGTTCCTCCTGTTTTATTCTCCAGGTTTCTGGTTCCTCTTGATTTATTCTACAGGGTTCGGGTTCTGGTTCCTCCTGTTTTATTCTACCGGGTTCGGGTTCCTCCTGTTTTATTCTACCGGGTTCAGGTTCTGGTTCCTCTTGATTTATTCTGCAGGGTTCTGGTTCCTCCTGTTTTATTCTGCAGGGTTCTGGTTCCTCCTGTTTTATTCTGCAGGTTTCTGGTTCCTCTTGTTTTATTCTCCAGGTTTCTGGTTCCTCCTGTTTTATTCTCCAGGTTTCTGGTTCCTCGTGTTTTATTCTCCAGGGTTCTGGTTCCTCGTGTTTTATTCTCCAGGGTTCTGGTTCCTCGTGTTTTATTCTCCAGGGTTCTGGTTCCTCGTGTTTTATTCTCCAGGTTTCTGGTTCCTCGTGTTTTATTCTCCAGGTTTCTGGTTCCTCGTGTTTTATTCTCCAGGGTTCTGGTTCCTCGTGTTTTATTCTCCAGGGTTCTGGTTCCTCGTGTTTTATTCTCCAGGGTTCTGGTTCCTCGTGTTTTATTCTCCAGGTTTCTGGTTCCTCGTGTTTTATTCTGCAGGGTTCTGGTTCCTCCTGTTTTATTCTCCAGGGTTCTGGTTCCTCCTGTTTTATTCTACCGGGTTCGGGTTCGGGTTCCTCCTGTTTTATTCTCCAGGTTTCTGGTTCCTCTTGATTTATTCTACAGGGTTCGGGTTCTGGTTCCTCCTGTTTTATTCTACCGGGTTTGGGTTCTGGTTCCTCCTGTTTTATTCTACCGGGTTCGGGTTCTGGTTCCTCTTGATTTATTCTACCGGGTTCGGGTTCTGGTTCCTCCTGTTTTATTCTCCAGGTTTCTGGTTCCTCTTGATTTATTCTACAGGGTTCGGGTTCTGGTTCCTCCTGTTTTATTCTACCGGGTTCGGGTTCCTCCAGTTTTATTCTACCGGGTTCAGGTTCTGGTTCCTCTTGATTTATTCTGCAGGGTTCTGGTTCCTCCTGTTTTATTCTGCAGGGTTCTGTTTCCTCCTGTTTTATTCTGCAGGTTTCTGGTTCCTCTTGTTTTATTCTCCAGGTTTCTGGTTCCTCGTGTTTTATTCTCCAGGGTTCTGGTTCCTCCTGTTTTATTCTCCAGGTTTCTGGTTCCTCTTGATTTATTCTCCAGGTTTCTGGTTCCTCGTGTTTTATTCTGCAGGTTTCTGGTTCCTCGTGTTTTATTCTCCAGGGTTCTGGTTCCTCCTGTTTTATTCTCCAGGTTTCTGGTTCCTCTTGATTTATTCTGCAGGGTTCTGGTTCCTCCTGTTTTATTCTCCAGGTTTCTGGTTCGTCTTGATTTATTCTCCAGGTTTCTGGTTCCTCCTGTTTTATTCTGCAGGGTTCTGGTTCCTCCTGTTTTATTCTACCGGGTTCGGGTTCTGGTTCCTCCTGTTTTATTCTACCGGGTTCGGGTTCTGGTTCCTCCTGTTTTATTCTCCAGGTTTCTGGTTCCTCTTGATTTATTCTACAGGGTTCGGGTTCTGGTTCCTCCTGTTTTATTCTACCGGGTTCGGTTTCTGGTTCCTCTTGATTTATTCTACCGGGTTCGGGTTCTGGTTCCTCCTGTTTTATTCTCCAGGGTTCTGGTTCACTCGTGTTCTCTTCTTTAACAAACACCATCTTCACAGCAGCAGATCTCAGTTCATCTGATATTCCTCCTGATATTCCTGCTTGCTTCAACACTTAGTCACGACTGTGAGGATCAGAATATTACAGGTGTTTACTGACCTGATTCAAAACCTGTATTTCTCTGTTTACAGAAACATTTCTAACCGTTTGTATTAAGGCAGCATCAGGACAAAACAACAGAGATCACGGTGAAACTGAACTTCTTCCTCTGAGGTTTAATAGTGTTTGGAAAACAAACAAATGTATTTTACTCCGCTGGACTGGAGTAAAGCGGCGAGAGGAGGGAATTTTTTTAAGACGATCTGCACAAATAAATGAAAAGGACTTTAAATTACAGACTCGCGTGGTATTTTATCAGCATCAACAGTATTCGTGTGTGAGGATTAGAGGAGAAAAAGGAGCGAATTGTTACTAAAAAATGTCAATGAAAATCACACAACAGTTGCAGCACGTAAATATGGAAATTAAGATCAATGAAAACACGTGACAATGACAAGATGAAACCTAATAATAATAATGATAATAATAACTAAATCCAAGCACCACATCTCGGCCAGATTATGGGGTTTGAGGGGGTTTTGGGGCCCTGGAGAAGTTTTACATGCCCTGACATTTGTGTTTTTCAGTATCTTATTCAGTATCTTTTTTCAGTAATGGCTAAAGTTTAATCAACACAAACTGGGCTACAATAATATGAGAGCATAGTTTTACTTTTTCAAGTATCTGTACTTTACTGGAGTAGTTTTATTTTGACTAACTTTTACTTTTACTTCACGACATTCCAAAGCACAAGATGATACTTTTTACTTCACTACATTTCATAAAACATATCGTGAAAACAGTGTTCGCATTGTGTCAAAGTTCTTGGGGGTCCCCTAGACCTACCTATCCACCCCCCACATTCCCCAACCCTTTTAGAACCATTAAATAAAAAAATATATATATATTTAACTTTATTTACTCATTTTTTATTTTATTTTTGTGTACATTTCAAACCACTTGTATGAATGAATGAATTATCATTTTTTATTATTTTGCACATTTCTATTAATGTTAATGTACAAAAAAAACAATCCTTTAACACTTTGCATTCAGAACTAATATTGGAAAGAAACATGTCTTTCTTCCAATGTAAGCATGTAAACAAAACTAAACCAATGATGAGGACATTTTCTAAAACACTTCATTCGCTGCTGTTTAGAATGGCCCACAGTGGCCTGATATTCTCAGATTTGTCTCTCCCCGTTTTACTGACAGTTGACAGACAATGTTTCTCCTTAAGCCAGGACTGAATATAGAGGTAAGGGTCAAACATGTGGAGAGAGGGGGGTGATTAAGGTCAATGAAAAGTACAGCAGAAAGGCTGCTGGCTCGAAGGCAATTCCTTGCATCTGTGGCAGTGGCATTGAGGGCAGAGAAGCCTCTTTCACGCTCAGCAGAACTTGTTAGGTATGTTTTACTGGCAGTCACCAGTTTTTTGAGGACCTTCCCATTCTGGTCATTGTTGAGCTTCCAGTTCCCGAAGTCCTCAACTGCTTCCCTACTTGATTCTCCAAGCATCTTTGCCAGGTCATGGATCTCTTTCTCCCCAAAGAGAACAAGAGATTCAATTTTGGCCGGCTGAGGGGATTCAGTGGTGCTACAATCTTCGTGAGCTTAGTGTCAGACATTCAGTGAAGAGAGACTGTTAATAAGAGCTTGGTGGAACTGCAGTCTATTTATATGTTCTTTGCTGAAATGCAAGGGCACTCCTTTGACCTTCCTCTGCTTTGTCCATGGACTTCCCTGGGGTGCTCGTCAAAGCCTTCAACACCTCAATAGTCATCTTTATTTCTCGTGTGGCATCCAGAAGAGAAGTGTTTCTGTTCTGAAAAAAGAAGACAACTCTAATATATAATCATGCATTGAGCACCACTTTCACAATTATTTCTCAATGTAATTTTCTTGTTCAGACTAAAGTAGAAGAAAAACACTACCTACCTGAAGTTTTAGGGATAGGCTCCTAAGTTCACATAGCACATCTTTTATAGTTGCCAGGTCTTTAACAAAGCCAGTGCATGTGAGTCGATTCAATAGGCCATTTAATTTTTTTATTTCTCCTTCATCTTCAGCTGCTTTTTTCATTTGTGCAACCAAAGCAGGGTAGTCTCTCCAAACAGCTTGTACAGTCACAAAACTACTTGCTACCCAACGGATGGTAAAATTTTTACCAATCTTAAGCAGGCTGACATTGACTTGAGAGGCTGCCTCTGTAAGTTGTCTGGCATTCTTTGGTGACTGATGGTACAGTGTGTACAGTTTTAAAATAAATATCTCAAAGTGTTTGCAACCTGTGACTGATTTACGTGCATCATTTACTGACAACTCAAGCCTGTGTGTAAGGCAGTGGATACTCTCCAGTAAAGTATAGTCTTTTTTCAGCCTTGTGATAAGACCACTCTCTCTTCCAGTCATCACAGATGTCCCATCAGTTGTTAAGCAAATCAGATGAGACTTGAGATATTCATCATCCAGGCCAGCTTCCAGGAGACTCTTTTTAAGAGCTTTGTATATGGCATCAGCAGTTGTTCCTTCCTCCAGCTCAATCAAATCCAAAAATATGTTTTCTATCTCACTGTCACCAGTCACATCCCCTCTGAGGTACAGGATGAGGTAGCTTCTCCCAAAAACTGTGCTTTCATTAACTGTAAGACCAATCCAAGAACCAACACTTTTAATTGTCAAGAATTGTTTTTTTTTTCATTTTACTGGCGTTGTGTTATTATATTAATGCAAGAATGATCAGATTTGTGACAAGAGCCAGTTTTTACTCCATTCATTTCTTGTAATTCGACCAATCCATTCATCTTCAAGAAAGCTAACTTCTCCTTTGCAACATAATATGCTGTCCTAAATGAATGCATTGTCTCTGACAGAACTTTAGCATTTAATGTTTCTGTCAAAGTGGTCAACACCTCTTTCTCTCTCTGCTGTTTCATCTCTGTTGCTTTCATGTGTGTTAGGCTGTCTCTGTGTTTATAGATTTTCTTTCTCATGGCCCTGACATCTTTTGCTGAGACCTCTCCAGAAGCCCACTCTTCTGCCACCTGTACTCCCTTTTGAGTTCCAAAAAGGCGCTTGGCATCTCTGCAGAATGTGCATCCTAAGTTATTTCCATTTATGTATAACCATGGGGAGTATTGCTCTGTCCATGCCTCAAGCTGTTGCTTGCTGAAGTGTCTTACTGTAATCTGATCTGAACTAGTAAGCAGGGGCACAGCTGTGCTTACTGCCTGGGCTGGGTGTGCACAGTGTGTTGTGGATATGCTGACTTGTGTTGTCCTGCACTGAGACTGGGCTGTCTGTATTTCTTGTTGCCTGGGGTCTACATGCAAATGCTGTACTGTTTGAGTGTCCTGACTTTGCGTTTCACTGACAAGGCAACTTCTTAACCTGTATGCTACAAGAAATAAACATTGTCTTTTCACAATGTTTTCCTTTATATACATCTAAGTGTCTTTTCCTTATTTCTGATCAAGTGGGGTATCAAATAGTTGGGTATCGTTTGAATTTTATCAATTCAAATTTCAAAATTCAGATTCTGCTTATCGATTCTTATGAATTCCCAGTTTCAATTCCAATGCGGTTAAAAAATGTCAAAATAGTCCAACATTTAGATATCAAACATATTTACTTTGTGTGTCTTTTGGAAAACATTTAATTGCTGCTCAACCCCATGAACAAAAATCAGCCGGCTATATAACTACATAAGAGCTGTTTGTGTGCAAAAAAGTGTTGCAAGATTCTGGATAAATTGAGACTTTTTTTAATGGAGGTTTTAGTTCACTTACAATTCAGAAGAAAAATATTAAACAACTAAACACAATCTCATGTAATTTATGAATGGACCGATTCAATGACTCACTCAAGATTTACTTGTTTCATTATTGGATGAAGCAGTGTTTTTGAATGAATTTCTTGAATGAATGATTCAAAGACAAATGCATTTTTAACAGCTCCTTTTCAACCCCTAAAAATAAAAGATGTGCACACAGGAATTGAAATTGAAATTTTACAATAGGTATCCAATTCCTGACTTTAAGTATCTGATTCTGGAATTGGAATTGATTTTCGATTCCCAACCCAATTCAACAGTCACATTTAAGAACAGAAATTAAAATAATAAAATAGGCTTACCCTTCAAAAAAGTCAGTGATGGCTCTTCTCTTTTTTCCCTTGTCCATGTCTAAAAAAAAAAATTATGTAAGCTGTAAGTAGTAATATATTTACGTTGTTGTTACTGTGAATATATTTGGTAAGTCAGTAATCACTGAATGTTATTATTGGTGATATACTTGCTGGATACATTAATTAGAATAGTGCAAAAAGACAGATATTCATTTTCAGTAGGTGTCCAAGGACAGAAGGTGCTGGAACCTTATTGTGTCTGTACTGTTTTTTTATTATTAGTATACATCCAATTTTAGGCAATGCATATAATTATTCCACCAATAATAAATATAGCTGCAAGCAGCGATGGGGGGTCAAGCCGTCAGTGTAAACGCCAGGTGGATGCTGCACACTGGTGGTGGATGAGGAGATCCCCCCCCCCCCTTCCTTGTAAAGCGCTTTGAGTACCCAGAAAAGTGCCATATAAATGTAACTAATTATTATTATTATATAAAACTTTAGTAACACTTTACAATAAGGTTTCAGTTTTTAACATTAACTATATTAATTAACATGATAATTAATAGATGGGTGACTTTTCCAGTTGTTGACATGATTAGATTCAGATGGTAAATATCATATATTATGTTGGGTGTCCATATCAGAGATAATCACCATGTTTAGAATTAAACCATCACATTTAAATCATATTATATAATAAAATATCATTTGTTGTTACTACTGTAAATCTATATTCAATTATTATGGGATATCCTTCAATGTTTCCAGAATCTTTACATTTTAAAATGAATTTGTTTCTGTATTTTAAAATATGATTTATATTAAGATATTTTAATGACAGTATATTTATTGAACAAAAATTTATTCTTTTATTTATCAAAATAAGCAGAAAATAGTACAAACTTTGCTAAAGTGATTGTTTTGAACAAGTATTTGATTAACTTTAACTTTATTAATCCCAAAGGGAAATTCACATGTCACAGCAGCTCACCACAAGAAATAGATAAAAGAGAAGATACTGCACAATACGGTATTTCATACAGCCCCCCTAGTTTCAGGCATCATAGTACACTCTACACCATGTTATACAAATACAATGTAAAATAATACATCAGTCATCTAATATGACATTGATTATATAACCTAATGGCTGTTGGTAAAAATGACTTTTTATATCATTCCTTATGGCATCGGGGCTGAATTAATCTTGAGCTAAAAGTACTCACACATGCTTGAACTGTTCCATGAAGAGGATGACAATCTTGTTTCATTATACTGACCAATTTATCAGTCATTCTATCCTGTGCAATCACATCAATAGTGGGCAACACGCAACCCACCACAGAACCTGCCTTTTTTATCAGCTTATTGAGTTTATTCTTCTCCTTCTCTAACAATCCCCCTCCCCAGCAGGTGACAGCATACAAGATCACAGATGATACCACAGAATCATAAAAGGTCTTCAACAGTGCCTGACACACTCCAAAGGATCTCAGTCGCCTTAATAAATGAATGCGACTCTGACCCTTCTTATAAACCTGTACTGTATTGTCAGACCAATCCAGCTTGTTATTGAAATATACACCCAGATACTTATATGACGTGACAATCTCAATTTCTGACTCTTGTATATTCACTGGCACCACTTTGTGAGGATATCTACTAAAATCAACCACAATTTCCTTGGTCTTACTAGCATTAAGCCTAAGACCATTCGTTTCACACCAGTCCACAAAACTCTTTAAAAGCTCCCTGTATTCACTCTCATCATGCTCCTTTATACAGCCAACAATTGCAGAATCATCTGAAAATTTCTGGAGATTACAATTTTTAGAATTGTACAGAAAATCTGAAGTATAAAAAGTAAATAAAAACGGAGCTAAAACCGTTCCTTGAGGAACACCAGTGCTACACGTAACTACTTGGGACACACAGTTATGCATCCTTACATACTGTGGTCTATTAGAGAGGTAGTCCATTAACCAACTGACCATACTCTGGTGTAATCCAGCATTTACTAACTTATTCTTGAGTAATACAGGCTGGATAGTGTTGAATGCACTAGAAAAGTCAAAAAATGTGATTCTAACGGTGTTACCTAAAGTCTCTAAATGACTTAGAGATTTATTTAAAAGATAGATAATTGCATCATCAACCCCAACACCAGTTTTATAAGCGAACTGCAGTTTATCCTCAGCAGCACACAGTAACTGCTTAATATAATTTAAAACCAACCTCTCAAAAACCTTCATCAACTGAGCTGTTAAAGCTATTGGTCTATACTGTGAGAACTCAGTAGGATTAGTTTTCTTAGGGACTGGTACTACACACGATGTCTTCCATAAAACAGGTACCCTTTCTAAGCGCAAACTCAAATTAAAAATATAGTGAATTACCCAGCATATTTGATCAGCACAGGCTTTAAGAACTCCAGCACTAATACCATCAGGGCCTGCAGATTTCTTCTTTTTAATTCTCCTTAACCCAGTTCTTACTTGTTCTATTGATACAACAAACTTAGGAACAGACTCACAAGTGGAAGAATAAGATGATCTTAAAACTGAAGGAGGATCTAAATAGGGACTCTGCCGTATACCATCTAAAAAGGAAAATTGTAAATCACTAGCTCCTCCATCAAATCTATTAAAAAATATATTCATTTCACTTAGTAAATTCTATTTACTTAGACATTATTAAAAAACATTATTGTAGCTGAAGTATTTGTATCAATACTGTGTGCCGCCACCTCATACATTTATAAGATTTTTAAACAAAATAAACAACTTGAATGATTTATTTTCACACAAAATATGTTGCTCCATTAATGTTCAATACAACGTATATATTTTTCCTGCAATTATACATTTTAGCCGCAGTGAATAGCACAGTTTTTCTTAAGGTGGGCATAGCCCCGTTGTACCCTGGTGGATTTCTCAAGACACAACCAGTTTCTTATTTCTACTATCTTGCTGTTTGCTGCTCATTTAGAAGATTGCCTTTAGTTGTCATCTAACAATATTATGCAATGCTGAATGAATACTTTGCTAGGTGTTTCTCTCGTATTATTTCCCTCCTCTCGCCGCTTCACTCCAGTCCAGCGGGTGGCGCTAAAACACATGCGTTTGTTTTCCAAACACTATTAAACCTCAGAGGAAGAAGTTCAGTTTCACCGCGCTCTCTGTTGTTTTGTCCTGATGCTGGCTAAATACAAACGGCTAGAAATGTTGTTTCTGTAAACAGAGAAATACAGTTTTTGAATCAGGTCAGTAAACACAGTAATATTCTCGTCCTCTCAGTCATGACTAAGTGTTGAAGCAAGCAGTAATGTCTGGAGGAGTATCATCTGAACTGAGATCTGCTGCTGTGAAGATGGTGTTTGTTAAAGAAGAGAACACGAGCGAACCAGAACCGAGGATAATAAAACATGAGGAACCAGAACCGAGGATAATAAAACACGAGGAACCAGAACCAGAACCGAGGATAATAAAGCACGAGGAACCAGAACCGAGGATAATAAAGCACGAGGAACCAGAACCGAGGATAATAAAGCACGAGGAACCAGAACCGAGGATAATAAAACACGAGGAACCCGAACCAGAACCGAGGATAATAAAACACGAGGAACCAGAACCGAGGATAATAAAACACGAGGAACCCGAACCAGAACCGAGGATAATAAAACACGAGGAACCAGAACCGAGGATAATAAAACACGAGGAACCCGAACCAGAACCGAGGATAATAAAACACGAGGATTATGGAGGTTGGTCTTTATTCTTCATTAATAATGATTGTTGTACATTAGGCTTGCAATAATTTAAAAGGGTGCCTGCAGATCCCTAAAAGCTTACATTCCACCTATTTATCATTAAAATGTCTTAAATCCACATTTTAAAGGTCTTAAAAATGCGATGGAACTGACAACGAGAACTTTATTTTATTTTCTCTTGTTGCTTTTTTAAGTCGTAAAACTGTTACGTGTGAGACAGATTCACTTTGTTTTTACATTAGTGTGATCTCTAATAATTTAATAATTAAGTGTTTTTGCATAAAAGTCAATGGAGTCATGCTTAAATTTGATGTATATGCATGAACATAATCCATTATAGCTCATGTATCATGCAGTTTTATAATAATTATTTAAAAATGTAATTTAAATATATATATATATATATATATATATATAAATTGTGATAGTTTGATACCTGCAGATGCCTTGTAGTCAGCTCATCAGATGCAGTGACTTTTGTTATAAAACCTGTAAAATAATAAACGGATGAAGAAAGTAAATGACGTCAAAATGCATCTGAGATCTGATGGTAAAACCTTATTATATTTTAAAAGTTATACAGACAACAATGATCCAGTTCACACAGATCCATGAATCTTCACTTTGTGACGAAACAATACATGCTCATAGACTGAACAAGTAATACACGTGATGTTGCCGCTTTGCTAGAGAAAGATGCTGTGGGGCAATCAGAACTTGCTACTGTTACAAGTTGCGCACAAGCAGAAGCAATTTCGTAATTTTTCACGCAAAATGGTTCAAGAGCAACTTTGGAAGTTCTTTAAAAAGAAGACAGCAGAAGGTATGATTTTTCCTTGATTAGAATTTAAAGATATTCTCCTGACATAATGTATGTGTGACTGTGAGGGACTGAGAGATGATAGGAGAGCTCATAATTATTAGGGCTGTAACGATACGCGATATGAAACCGAAATCGCGACACTCAGATCCACGATCCTGTGTCGCGGTGTGATAAGGGAGAATCGCGACACACCCCGTGACTACCTTTCCAATCATGTGACGCCTGCCTGCAAAAGTTGAGCTAGTTGAAGAAGAACGTGAGGAAACATGGCAACCAACCCAGAGATTGTGGACCCTCCCTCCTCATTTAAGTCAGCAGTATGGCAACATTTCGGCTACCCGGTGGAGATAAAGGATGGCAATCGTGTAGTCGACAAGACCCACACAATTTGCCGCAAGTGCTTTAAGAAGCTTCCCCAAGTGACAGGCAACACAACCAACATGCAGATGCATATCCTATGGCACCATCCAGAAATCAATTTAGCTGCAGCACAGAAAACAACCCAGCAGCAGCAGCCTACACTACCTAGTTTATTCCAAGCAAAGTTTCCAGCGAATTCAGATCGAGCACAAAAAAATTACAAATGCAATTGCAATTTTTATGGCACTGGATATGCGACCATTTTCGGTTGTCGAAAACGAGGGGTTCAAGTATTTACTCAGTGTGCTCGAGCCCCGTTATCTATTACCAAGCC
This sequence comes from Schizothorax lantsangensis, assembly GCA_027422415.1. NCBI lineage: Eukaryota > Metazoa > Chordata > Actinopteri > Cypriniformes > Cyprinidae > Schizothorax > Schizothorax lantsangensis. Next base: position 186,150 of record JAPDDO010000174.1, read on the forward strand.
GGGCGCATTTCTCACAAAATGTGCTACCAAAACTTCAAGAGAAAACGAAGGCTAAAGTGGAGGAAGGGTTGAGTACTGCTGAATCCATCGCAATCACCACAGATGGATGGACGTCCCGTGCCACAGACAGCTACATGACCATAACCGCACACTATATTACGGGCAATTGGCAAATAGCAAACCACGTCCTCCAAACACGCCCGGTGTATGAGAGCCATACAAGCGACCATTTATCGGGAATACTTAAAGAGGCTGTGATAGATTGGAAGATCAGCAGATCAAACGTCCCCGTTCCCGTGACAACAGACAAAGCCAGAAACATTGCCAATGCTGTCGAAGCGGCCGGATTTTCACCGCATATACGATGCTTTGCTCACACTGTTAATCTGGCTGCGCAGAAAGGGATGGGCGTTCACCAGATGTCCCGACTCCTCGGCAGAGTGAGGAAAGTTGTCACGTTTTTTCACCGCAGCACAACAGCTGCAGCTGTGTTGAAGGAGAAACAGGTGATACTACAGCTACCCTTACACAAGCTGGTCCAGGATGTGGCTACTAGGTGGAACTCTAGCCACGACATGCTCGAGCGCTACCTTGAGTAGCAGGCTGCTGTTTTCTCGGCATTAACAGACAAGAGTGTCAAGAAGAACATTAAAGACATCGTCACTCTGTCTGATGATGATGTGAAACTAGCTGAGGACGTGGTCCAGGTTCTTAAACCTTTGAAAACTGTGACAACCCTCATGAGCACTGAGCAGATTCCAACTATTTCAATGATCTTGCCATTGAAACACAGAATCCTGGCCTCCATGAAGCACAGTGGCTCTGACTCAACAGTAGTGAAAGACATCAAAGCTGCTATTGCACATGACTTCGAGGACAGATACCCTGATACGGATAGGGCACTAATTCAGTTTCTTCATATGAGCACTGAAATAATATTCGAAGGCCAAACTCAGTATACACCTTACAGTGATACTGCATAAAAAGGACAAATGCGGTATACAATTATATACAATATGCAATATGAAATAACGAACTTGAGCGCGCAAAAGACGCGATATGTGAATGGCCCATATGCTTTTGAATCGCTCTCGCGGATGTCAAACACTGATCAATCTGCGGCGTGCCGCTTCTAGTCGAACACACCTAGTGCTGCAGGCTTATTGCCTCACTGACGTTGATGAGCTTAACCCCTTAGGTATCGAAATTTGGTACCGAACGACCAGACGCTTTTCGATACTCGGTGGTATCGAGGCAATTCGGTCGGTGCCTAAAAAGTATCGAACTTGATACCCAGCCCTAATGAAGACCGTAACTGATTCCTCTGGGTCATCTGGGGTTTGTTCTGGGATGCCTGTGAAAACTAAATTGCCCTCATGCTTCGCGATTTTAAGTCCAGAATGCTCTCTTTCATGGCTTTGTTTTGTGCAACAATGGAGGTGAGTTGAGCGGTAAGAGAGTGAACGGAGTCCTTTAGAATATTATTTTCTTTGGTAAGAGTGTCTATCTGTTCTTGGCTGAATTCTAAGCTGTGTCGTAGTTCTTGAAAGTCCTTATGTATATTAGCGCGATCCTTGCATCAAGTCCGGAAAGTTTGTTTTCAATGGAGAGTAAAATGTGGCTTACCTCTGTGCAGCACGGCGGTTTAGGTGATGTGGATGGTGTTGTACCTGTGCTGGATACTGAATCGGGACGGGGTCTTTTGGAGTTTGGAGTGAGGTTGCCTATACATTTTTTTTTTTTGTCATCTGGTTTGTCCTTGTTCATGGTGCTGTAAAATCTGTTGTAATGTTTGTCGATATATTCCTCAAGGTAATCCAGGTTGCAAAGCGTTAAAGTCCAGTTTTGAAACTGAGAAAAAATGCAAAACGAGAGAGAAGAAGAGGAGATAGAGAATTTTTTTTATTTGTTTACAGTGTACTAGTCTAGCAGCGGGAAGCTACCATGCACCAGATCTCGTTGAGTTCTCGCATTACGCAACCATCAGATGTCGGTATCCTTTTCAATTACATGCACTTTGAACTAGAGGTCTGCGCGGGACTGTTTTTTAAGTCCCGCTCCCGCAAGGTTATATCCCGCACCCACCCACTCCCGCGATATATTCACTCTTTGTTCACCCGCTGTCCGCTTTGAATAATTTTCTTCCCGACCCGACCGTTCCCGCTAAATTTAGATCTCGTTTCCAGAATCACACATTTAAATTTCCTCTACTGAAAGAAAGATAGGCTAACAAATAAAAGTGTAGTCTGCAAAAAAAATGATTTGTTATTTTATTCGTATTGTCAAGAGTCTTTTATTGACAGCAAAATGTTAAACGAATTTTGTGTCTTAAGACACAAAATTCGTTTAACATTTTGCTGCCAACAAAATGTACAAAATGTAATTACAAATAAAAATGTACAAAAATTGTATTCCTTATTTTTATTCGTCTTGTCAGGATACAATTAGTTTAACCTGTACAACACAATAGGAACAAGTGTCGCAGAGGGAAAAAAATGTAGGCTAGGTTGTACAAAAATGGCCTATTATAATTTTATTTGTCTTGTCAAAATACTAAATTCGTTTAACATCTTGATGTAAACAGTAGTCTATGAAAAGTGTCGCAGAGAAAAATAAATAAATAAATTCTACATCTGTCATTTAAAATTAAGCAAAATATTAACAAAACTGAGTTGAACGTTATTCAAGGACAGCGCATCCACACTTTGCTCCATCTTTATTCTGCTCTGTCACTCATCGATAAACTACCTGTTCTGTCTGTGGGTCGTATATTCACCACTGGTAGGCTAGCCTGCTCTGAGCATCGTTATGCACTGCGCACAGACCTCACAAATAAAACAAAGTACTGGTTCATGCGTGCAGTGCATGCATATCAGTCCTGAGTGCAGGCTGTACCGGTGCTTGAATAAAGCACAGATATGCTGTTCTGAAAGGACGTCGGGAACGGGATATTGTTAGACCACCTGCTCCCGTTCAAATTGCACCAGAGTTACCGACCGCTACCACGTTTTATTCGGAAATTTAATCCCGCGTCACAAGAAATCTGGTCGGGTCCCGCGGGACAGCCGCAGGAATGCAGACCTCTATTTTGAACCCTGTTTTCAAAACTTTAAAGGGATAGTTCACCCAAAAATGAAAATTCTGTCACCATTTACTCACCCTCAAGTTGTTCCAAACCTGTATGAATTTCTTTCTTCTGTGTAACTCATAGGAAGATATTTTGAAGAATGTTGGGGGTGAGTAAATGATGACAGAATTTTCATTTTTGGGTGAACTATCCCTTTAAGGCGTACAAAAATGCTGATGTTGTGTAAATGCATGGCCAAAATACATACATTTTCTGCTTTTGCTTTTCTACTGGGGTTCAGTTTAAGAAGGTGTGTTTACAAGACACAATTTTCAAATAAAACAAGCTTTTTATGCATTTTGGTCGTTCATTTACAAAACAACGGGAATTTGGGGGCCTGAACATGTAAACTTTTGAAAACGGGTATCAAAGTTAAAATTCCAAAGTTTACAAGCTACATAAATGCAAATTTGTGAAAACGGTGAAGCATATTACATGTTCAGTCTATAGGGATGCACTGAATTTTCGGCTGCCGAAAACGCCGCACTGCCCAGCAGTGTTCAGGTTTCACTCTCCTCCAGCCGCCATCACTGCGCCGTGACACTCTGTTCAATATTCCGCTCTATCAATATTCATCTCATGCTCACCGGAAAAGCAGAGTCCGCTCAAATAACGCACCGACAGGAAATTTCTATGTAGTATACTAGGGCAAGAATCTGGCGATACGATACGTATCACGATACAGGGGTTGCGATATGATATATTGCGATACTGTAAGCAAGGCGATATATTGGAATATTTCTTATTTTAGGAATAGGATATATTTTTAGGAAAGCTGTCATTAAGAGCACACCACCATATGCAAACCTTAGCAATAAATAAATAAATAAAAATTGTTTAACCAGAACACACTGGGATCTGCATTTGCAATAATCAGTCCCTATAACATTCAACATTATTGAACCACTTTTTGTGCAGTACGAGTCAAGGGGGAAAAATTAAAGTGCTTACAGGATTCTTTAATTAAATGTATGTATAAAATGTATTTTATAAAAAAGACCATATATATTTTTAGACCCTGCTTTAAAAGGTTCACAGTTTAAGTTTACAATTGTAATATACAATGTCATAACATTTTGATCTGAGCAAAAAATTACATCTGCTTAGTATTAATGAAAAATAAAGTGCTTCCTGGATTCCTAATGAAAACAAAACAAATGTAAAACAATAAAATAAATACAGATGTTGAACATTCTCAGAACCTTTCAACTTGGATTTCACAGGTTTTTCAGTTTGTATTTGTTCCACGTGGAATCGCAGAGACCGCGACGCAAACACCGCCCAACTGCACAAAACACCCCCGACCACAGTTGCCAACTCTCGCGAGACAAATAAGCAACCGCAGCTTCAAAAACAAGCCCAAAACAAGCCCAATATTTTTTGATGATTTATTATCATCAATATTATTTATTATCAATTATTTATTACCAATAAATGAGCCTGCAACATATTACACTGAAACCACTCTTTTATCTATTTTACAAAAATTAGCAAACTGCAACAAAAGTGGGAACAAAACTCATCTTCACCTGTGAGCAGAATAGGATTGGAGAGATGGAAAAGGAGAAAAGCACAAGAGCTTCAAAGGAGAGCTGTAACATAGACACATATTTATAGCCTAAAATATATAGGGGTCATTCTATGGAAATGTCCATTTTTCTGTCCCTAGCCTTTACAGAAATATTACACTTAAACACTTGGTTACAATTTTTTTATATATATATTTTAAAATGAAACAATGATGTGTAATGAATTACACCTTCTTGAGCCATCAATGTGGCAATATTTGTTTTTAATTAATTATAAAGAATTCCAAGCACCACAAAACTGCTCATCCCAGCCGTGTACAGCGAAAAAGTGCTTTATTTTGAGGTCAAAAACAGGTTTTTCTTCCATTTAAAATAAAATAATGTATACATAACTATCCAATAAATTACATAAAAAAACAAAATGCCACATAAATATTATAGAAAAATATATAAAATATTATATTAAATTATAATATATATTATAGTAAAAAAGAAAATATTAAATAATATTATAAAAAAGATTTTTTAAAAAGCATTAAGCTGTCATTAATGTGTATTCATGAAGTCAAAAGGTAATCTAATAATGTGGTCTAAGTTTAAATGTTAAAAAAATAAATATATTTTAAGACATCTTGCCATACCAGGCTATTGAAACCAAATGTATTTACTCAGTATTAGGATATGACTACATGTTTTTTATTACAGCTCGTGATAATTAATACATTACAAAACATTGTAAAAATTAGGCTAAAAGAAAGTCACCCCACTCCTCTACGTCTACTTCTGTCATCGCTTGGATTACAGCATCACGCTTCTTTTTGAATGTGATTTTTCTCCAATGAGGGGCAGAACATTTAGCAAATTACTCTATGGCTCTTATATTATTGCACTGGTTGGCTATTAACTGCGAGCAGACAGCGTGTCAATCAATGTATTGGAGAATACGGCGAACATAAATAAAGAAACAAAGTTGCTTGTCAGATTTTCCTAACAAGCAACCATATTTGGTAAAATAAGCCCAAAAAACCGCAACCCGCGACCAGGGATTTTTTCCCGCAACTTTACAAAAAAAGAAGCCCAAAGTCGCGTATAATACGTGGACTTGGCAACTGTGCCCCCGACACGAGAGAAAGCTGCAGCCGCGCAGCGACCCTGCAGCACCCCGCGCGAAGGCTTTTCACACGGGCCACGGCAAGCGGCGGGACCGAGGTGGGCATTACCACAAAAGCCCAAATGACGCCACACTTCAGCTTTGTACACCGAAACGAGAGCTGGAACAGTTCTTTCATCCTCCATTACTGGCAGCAAACTATATTAACGCGAACATTAGTGGTGTGCTCTAATGCTAGTATCTCCTGTCACTGTTTAAGTTCAGAGATGAAGACTGCTCTCTAGCAGTCGGGATATGAACTCAAAAGGAAACAACTGCCATGAATCCTGTATGATTTTTTTTTTTTTTTTAAATATCGATATTCCGTTTTTGAGAATCGATACAGTATCGCCAAACAAAATATCGCGATACTCACGTGTATCGATATTTTCTTACACCCCTATAGTATACTTGTTCCTGTTTGCAGTAGCGTTGCTGTGCTGTGGCATGCTGTAGTACAGCCGTACTGGACAACGCTGGTAACATCTCCTTCACTGATCTGCTCCCCGCTCTGCTCTGCTCACATGCACTGATAATAATAGCTTTGCCAGGGTTTTTATACATGTTTACTTTGTTTCTTTACACAGAATCATAATTTATATTCATTTCCCACTGATTTACGCAATTTGATGAGCATTAACTCATATTACGCGATCATATCTCTGTATGAATGAATGGCAGAGACGCGCATTTTCGTTTACTACACACTGAAGCGCGTGTGACGCTCGTGGTGATCTCAGCGTCTGCAGTCTCAATGAGGACATAAACATGAACAACATCTCCAGAACTGCTCTGAGAGTCACTTCATGAGCGTTTCACCGTTTCATTTGAGTAAAATTAGCGTCATATCATACACATAGACATTTGAAGGTATTCACGGCAACCCGTCAAAATAAAAGTCCGGTTTAATTTAAAGACATTGCAGCAGAAATATATTACTATTGTTCAGCAGAATGTACATATTACTACTACTACTAAAATTATGAAAAATGTATTTTTTAAGGAATGATCACACAACATTTCTTCCATGTTTTAATTTAAATAGTAAATCCCCTTTGTTTGCCAAAAAAAAGTTTAATTTTCAATAATTTAAAGATAAATTAATGTCTTATGCCTTCATTTGATAACCAGATACACACCTAGAGCTGGGCGATATGGCCAAAATAATTATCACGATAATTTTTTTCATATCAGTCCATATCGATAATTATCACGATAAATGTCAAATCTTTATTTCTTTCAAGTTTAAAGCCAGATTTTTGCTCCAAAGTGAAAGTTGTAGAAACCAGACCATTAATTTTCCTTAAAATAAATATCTAACTAGAAAAATGTATTTCTTAGTTGTTGTATGTTCTAATGAGTGATATTGTTTCAAATCAAGAAACAGGTTTGGGTTGCCTGATAATATTGATAATAATAATATAACTTTTCTGTCTCTTAGAAATGCACATTTGATAGTAGCTTGAGTTTGGATGCAGAGGTACATTTGTGTTCATTATCAAAATCAGTAACATCTGTAAAAATTGTAGCAACCTCAGTTTTATACATCAAGTTGTTTTATTAAGCATTGGTCTCCCATAGTAGCATACATTTAAATCATGATAAACACAATTAAAACCACACATATAACACCTCAATACCATGGTAAAAATATAACTATATGGTTTTTAGGAGCCTATTTGTATGAAAACAGTAGTCTAAAACATTCAGTATGAATGCACACATGCTATAGCTTAATCACAAATGCATACATTGTAATTATACACCATTACTCCAGTAATAAAATTCAGTATGAATATCCCACATTTCTGCCACAATACCATGGTGCAGTGAGTGTTACTACAGTAAATCCATGGTAAATGATGGCGATGTGTAGACTGAAAAGCCTTCTGACTGTCTTGTTATACACAGTGTTTCTCCTGTTAGGCTATAAACTAGTTTAAATCACGGAGTCATTTGTGTTCATCGCTGAATTCAAGCGCTTCACACTGGATCTCACAGTGCTGTTTAGTGCTCGCGTGACCGAGTGCATCTGCTCTAGTGAGCTCGCGCTGCGCGGCAGTTTGAACTTTGATCCGAGCGGATAAACGGTCCGTGTGGCGCGATTCAAATGAGTCGCGCTGTTTCGTTCCGCTTTTGGCGCATAAACATTATATCGAACATTTATCGAACTCTTCATATCGTTTTATCGAGGAAAATTATATCGCAATAATTATCGTTATCGAATTATCGCCCAGCCCTATACACAACACAGAATTTCTGTTTGTTTCAGGCAGTTGAAGGGTGGGTACATGATCAGGATGGTACCACCTCCACCTCATTTTGAGAAAGGAAAAGCCATGTTTGCAGGACTATACATTATTTGGATAATTAGTCAAAAACAAAAAAACGACAGTTATGTCTGATTCTGTTGCATAGAACTGAATAAAAATAATACATTGATATTTAATATATTTTCTGTCCAATTTTCTTTCAATAAAAGTGTGGTTATTTTATTGGCTTGTGTTTTTTAAATTCTGTGTCATTAAAATTGAGTTAAATTAAAAAGTCTTACAAAATTACTTTATATTATTTAATAAAATAAATAAATAATTATTACAAAGCATTTTTGGTTTTGGTTTTTGGCCAAGCACATCCAGAATTCTCGGTTTCGGCCCAGAAGTGCCTGCCTACCATTTACTGTTACTACACATGGAGCACTGTGTTTGCAACCACATGCTCCTTTAAAGGATTAAACACTCACACACACCAGTATGCAGAGAGACATTTAAGAGGATTTATTCTCCAAATAACTTGAAATTCATGTTGCTGAAAAATGTTAATACATTTTGTGTATGGACTAGGGATGCATCGATCCGATACTCAGGATCGGTATCGACTCCGATCCGGTCATTTTCCGCGGATCGGGTATCGGAGAGACGAGACCGATCCAAATCCAATATTGTGTGTATACTATTCTGTGTTATTGTTGAGCCCCACGAAAGCACAAAAGCATTATAAAGCACCATAAAGTCAAAGTCCAAGTGTTCTGAAGTCGTTCCATAGTTTAATGTGAGGTACAGATGAATATTTAAGTCGTTAAATTCAAGTTCACTAAACTCTTCTCTCTGCTGCGTCTGTCTGTCATCCTCCGTTCAGCGTTCAAACCGCGTGTTGCGTTCAGTTACTACAGTCAAAAGTGTTATATAAATTTAACGAAGTTCACGTCAACGAATCAAAAGCGCTGCATTTTATTAATTATCAGCTCGTTTCCAGATCAAAGACCGCAATAGGAGAGCGCGCAGCATCAGCACTGGAAAGATAAGCTTGTCTTATACTTTTAATGAAGATGATTGTGTGTTGTGCGTCTGCTTGCTGAAGAGATACTCAGCTACTCTTCCGCGGTGATGAGTGTTGCATTAGCGCAGTCATATCTGATTGTCATATAGCCTATAACACGGTCTCACACGTTTAATATTTTTATATTTTGGGAGGAGTAAAATTCACATATGTGGTTTCAACAACCAGATGCATTTACACATGTCCAGTTCGTCTGGAATGTGTCCCAGACCTCCTGAAGTGTTTTGAGCGATCGGATTTATATTACAAAACACATGAAGTGACCAGGTGTAAACAGCCCCTATATATATTTTCATGCTATTTTTCATTAAAATTAAGTTGTCTAGTAGATTGTGTTTAACACACAAAAGAGTGAGACAGAAGTATAGAAACTCTACATTGATAAAAAAAAAAAAAACAACTGCGCTAGGATCGGATCGGATCGGAATCGGCCGATACTCAGAATTTTCTGGATCGGATCGGATCTGAAAAAATGGTATCGTTGCATCCCTAGTATGGACTCTTGTTTTTGTTCCACGTTAGCTTCCTGTCCACTAATGTTTGCCTCTTACAAAAGCCACAAAGCCTTCTAAGAAGACAGTAAAGGCTTGTGTCATGAGCTGTAGTTAGGCTGAAACTTGAAAGTTAAGTTGCACAATGTTTAGGTTTTATTATTATTTTTATTACTATTATTTTGATTTATGTCTTAGTTTTAGGTTGTACTATGTTTACCTTTTTTAAAGTAATTTGAAATTGATTTTTAAGATTTTATTAATTATTTTTTTATTTATATATTTGTATTTGCATTTTTAATGTAATATGGCAATTAAATGCACTAAATGGGTTTAGTTTTCACAGTTATTAATATATGCAATTTCAGCAATAAAAAAATTCATTTTTGTAAAAAAGGAAACAAATTACTTGTTCATTTTAAGAGACCCGTCTTATTTTCTCTTGTATATTTAGTATTGCTCTTTAATAAAGAAAAAGTGTTTCTTATCCGATTAATTGATGGAATTTTCGGTAGAATACTACTAAAATATTCGATAGCTACAGCCCTAGTTTCACATTATCAAAGTTTTGCACATAGAAAGATTATTAGAAGCCTTTCTTTTTCTCATAATTTCTCTAATTTTCATGAATGTATTTTGTAAGAATACAAATAGTTAATGGAATAAACATGTTTAAATTGTATGATGTGCACTAGGGGTGTCCCCGACTAAGGATTTTCATAGTCGAATCGGAATTTTCGAATCTTGCCAATAGTCGACTGATATGTTTGGGGGCGGGGGGGCAAAATACATTACCAAGAATCAAGTCAGACATTCGACAGTCATAATTACTCACGTTAACACACAGGGAAAATGTGTAACGGATGCCTCGCAGATACAAAAATAATGTTTTTTGTTTTGTGCGCTTGAAGTACTTGAATTTGACTTTTTGAAATTTAAGTCCTGGAAAACCCTTGAAAACAGCCATATTTATGAAATGGTACTTGAAAAGTACTTGAAATTTTAAAAGGCAGTATATATGAAATCAGTGTTCATATTTGTTTTCGATAAAAACAATATTTTCACGCAAAATTAACAATGCTGCATGTGTTAATAATTACCATTTCTCCCGGCTTTTGGGAGCGCACGAGATCTCGCGATAATTCACCTTGAGGTGAAAAGCGGTCTTGCGATATCAGTATAAAGTTCAGTTTGTGGTAAAACCTTTGATAGTGCTTGCATTATATTGTTCAGTCTTTTATTGCATGTGCTGTTAGTTTGGGTTTCATTTGGGAACGTATATAAAGTCTGACGCGCTTTGTGTTGCACTGTTGTCATTTACAATCGTGAAGCGCATCTCCATCTCAGCAGCTCAGTCCACAAACTCTTCCTCTGCATATGCTGGAGTTTGGGTTACTTAACATTAATCTGGGAAAACAGTGCGTGTTAGCTGTGTAGATTTGTAATGTAAATCATTTACAAACCTATGCCAACACAGGAGAATACATCAACATATTTCCAAACATGCGGTTTGTTGTACATCGATTTCAAAATAAAAGTCGCTCTGAGTTTGCTTGTGTTAAAGTCGGCATGAAATCAAAATTGATTATTTTTTGATGGAATACTGTAGTGTTTATTATAAATAATTTATCCGTGCACTTCATTATTTTTTTAAAAATTCATGTGCCCTCGTAATCTTTAATCAAATATGTTAACCTCCCCTCCCCCTCAAAACGACGACTCTACTCTTCTGGTCACGAGTGATGGCGCAAGGGCAGAGCTAGAGTGACGTAAGGGGTAAATGCTGGGATAAACGACAGGGGAGAAGAGCTGAAGCTGATGCTTCACTTTATAGCACTGACACCAGTCATAAGGGAGTACGTTACCCTTAAACACTGAAAAGATATTAGGATATTACGACAACATTACTCTTAGGACATCACAAACTAATTTGTTTCATGAATATATGACTTAACCTGATGGAGGACGCACTCAGTCATTCATTCAGGCACTCTCTCTCTCTCTCTCTCTCTCGTGTGTGGGCACGCTGTTTGGGCATGTTTTGTGCCATCGATCATGGTCATCATCCCTAATAAATAAAACATTTATTCATGCTTGGGTGTCGGCGATCCCCCACCACTAACTGCAAACTGGCATTTCAGATCTGCCTCCATTTTGTTAGTAACGCCCCAACTTCCAATGATCCAATCAATTCCCGAAGGACGTAATCAAGTCCCGCCCTCTCATTTCAGATGCCGTTTCACTCGGATATACGTCACAGTAGAGATAAAAAGACAGTTGCAACTTCCGTTTCATGCCGACTTAAATGGATTTAAACATCACTGAATAATGCTTGAAAATGAAACATTGGCGAGACACCGGGAGACCTCAGGCAGTACGGGTCGGCAGTAACACATCCAGCACCATCACACTGAACACAGGGCCCCCCCAAGGATGTGTGCTGAGCCCCCTCCTCTTCACTCTGCTGACCCATGACTGCACACCGTCAAACAACTCCAACCTCTTCATTAAATTTGCGGATGACACGACTGTGGTGGGTCTCATCAGCAACCGAGATGAGACAAACTACAGGAGCGAGGTGAGCCGCCTGGCCGGGTGGTGCAGTGACAACAATCTCTCTCTGAATGTGGAGAAGACGAAGGAGATTGTTGTTGACTTCAGGAGAGTGCACTCTCTGCATGCTCCTCTGACCATCAATGGTGCGACCGTGGAAAGAGTGAGAAGCACCAAGTTCCTGGGTGTACACATCACAGAGGACCTCTCCTGGACCAACAACACTGCAGCACTAGCCAAGAAAGCACAGCAGCGTCTCTACTTCCTCCGCAAACTCAGAAGAGCCAGAGCCCCAGCCCATATCATGTGCACCTTCTACAGAGGCACCATCGAGAGCATTCTGACTAGCTGCATCACTGTGTGGTATGGCGCCTGCAACGCGTCCTGCCGCAAGTCCCTTCAACGGATAGTAAGAGCATCTGAGAAGATCGTTGGTGTCTCTCTCCCCTCCCTCCAGGACATCTACAGCACCCGTCTCACCCGCAAAGCCCTCTGCATTGCAGGTGATCCCACCCACCCGACACACAGCTTCTTCAGTCTGCTGCCATCAGGGTGGAGACTACGGAGTCTCCAGGCCAGGACCAACAGACTGAAGGACAGCTTCATCCATCAGGCTGTCAGGAAGCTGAACTCCCTCCCATCCTTGCCCCCCCTCCCCTCTCTTACCCCACGCACCACTGAACTCTGACCAAGAAAAAACTATATATATTTGATTTGTATTATCTGTATTTTTGCATTCTACTGTTAGTGTTTAGTGTTATCTGTATGCACCAGTGGTCTGAGAGTAACGCAATTTCAATTCTCTGTATGTATGTACGGTACATGTGGCAGAATTGACAATAAAGCAGACTTTGACTTTGACTTTTGACTTAAGGTTATATTCATATTATATAGGCATATTACATTATGCATTTTAACAGTTTTGTTCAATAAAACCATGTAATTACTTGGATTTGATACTTTATTTGAACCAATTATGATTGCCTCATCATTAGTTTATATATAAATATAGTCATATTAAAGCCTGTTTTTCACTTAGGTTTATTTTTATTACTAAAAATGATCAGATTACTCAATTGTCAAAATAATCAGTAGATTTCTTGATTACCAAAATAATTGTTAGTTATGGCCCTAGATTAGTTAAAATATTTCAAAATACAACTGCATTTTGTGATTAAAAGACAAATGTTTTGCAATTGAAAATTTCTTAAAAATAGTATATTAAAATATTCTCTCATTCAAGTGAACCAAGTCTCTGTATTTAGTCTCATCTCATGAGCTAAGTTTATTGTCACACCCCTAGCGTCTACAAGCATGATATAGCTCATATTTTTCCAAGTGTATGATATAGCTTTTATTCTTCAGGTCAAGCATGTATTCATAAAATAAAAGGAAAGTGTACTTTGCCATAGTAAAGTTTTAAATGTTAAAGTGGCCATAGTCATTGCATGCTTTGCTTGAGCTGCACTTTATTTGTACCATTGTTTTATTAGTTTATGTATTATAATTTGAAAGATTATATAGCCCCTTTCACACTGCACGTTGGTCCCGGAAAATTGCCGGAGTGCCTTCTGTGTGAACGCAAACACGTCCCGGGATTAATTCCGGGATTGATAAAAATCACTGGCAGTGTGAATGAACCAAAATCAAACGATCCCGGGATGATTCCCGGAACACATTACCCATGTATTTTCTGGAATCTCTGTGTGAAAGAGGCTTAACAGTATTATTTGATAAGTGAGATCTCTGATTTTAGTCATTGAAAAACAAAAAAAAATGTGCTTAAAGTCCTTGAAAGTCCTGGAAATTCATTTTGCAGTTTCTGTACGAACCCTGATTATAGTTTTTGCTGCTAAATTGTACAGTCAGCTAGTTTAATTTCATAGCTTATATATTTTTATTCAAATGTAGTTTTTCTCTGTAATGAGGAAGTAAGTATTTAGTGGATTGTGTTTAACAAAGGGTTTAAAAAAGAGTGACCATTAGTTCCACAAACACAGTATTGATTTTCTGTGGTGTAGAAAAAAATTAAATAGTGCTGGTGTTGGATCGGTCCGATTCTTAGAATTTGGAGTACTCTATGGAATCTTACACTGCAAAATAGTTACTCAAAAAAGATTAAAAGATAACATCATAATTATTTACTGAACCCTTAAATTAATCACAATTACATAATGAAAGCCATAAAAAAAGACCATTAATCATGATAATCGGCATAATCGTCAATCACCAAAGCCCTAAAACACACAATTAATCACAATAACCGTGATTATTTTTAGACAGTTAATCGTCAGCCAAATTTCATAATCGTGACAGGTCCTAACCATAATTTCCTTTTGGTTCTCCAAATGTCCCACTTGATTTTCATCACTTTAATGTTTTCATTTTAGGCCTGATGAAAGTGAAAGAAGAACAAGATCTGAATGAAGCGGAGGAGAAGCATCAGGATCAGAAAGCTCATGATGTCACCACTGGAGAAACATCAGGGAGTTGCTCCAAAACTGAAAACAGCATTCAAATAACAGAAGTCAAAAGGCCTTTCAGCTGCTCTGAGTGTGGAAAGACATTCACTCAAGAAAATTACCTTAAGAGTCATATGAGGTCTCATAATAGAAAAAAGCCTTTCAGCTGCTCTGAGTGTGGAAAGGTATTCAATTGCAAGAAATACCTTAAGAATCACATGAGTATTCACAGTGGAATAAAGCCTTTCACCTGCTCTGAATGTGGAAACACTTTCAAACAGAAAAGAAGCCTTGACGCACACATGATGATTGTTCATGCTCAAAAAAAGCCTTTCACCTGTCCTCAGTGTGGAAAGACTTATACATGTAAAGGAAACCTGAAGAATCACATGTTAATTCATGCTGGAATAAAGTCTTTCGTCTGCTCTCAGTGTGGAAAGAGTTTCATATGTGAAAGATACCTTAAATATCACATGAAAATTCATACTTTAGAAAAGCAATCAACCTGTCCTCAGTGTGGAAAGACTTTTATGTGTAAAGGAAGCCTGAAGAATCACATGGTAGTTCATGCTGGAATAAAGTCTTTCGTCTGCTCTCAGTGTGGAAAGAGTTTCATATGTGAAAGATACCTTAAATCTCACATGAAAATTCATACTGGAATAAAGCCTTTCAGCTGCTCTCATTGTGGAAAGAGTTTTAGTCACAAAAGACACTTTAATGTGCATGTGCGTAAACACACTTCAGAATAGTCTTTCATCTGTCCTTAGTGCAGAAACACTTTCACTTGTAAAGGAAGCCTTGAGAGTCGAATGATAATTCATACTGGGGAAAGGCCTTTGGTAACACTTTATTTTGATAGTCCACTTTAGACATTCTACTAACAGTAAGTAACTTTGCAACTACATGTCAACTAGCAGTCATTAGAGTATTAGTAGACTGTCTGCTTAATATCTTCTAACACTTTATTTTGATGGGTCCACAACTGACTATCAGAAACTTTGCAAGTAAATGTCAACTTATTCTACTAAACCTAAACCTACCCTAACAATCTACTCTGAGAGTTAGTAGACATGTAGTTGCTAATTAATGAGAATTAGTTGACATCTAGTTGCTAAGTTACTTATAGTTAGTAGAATGTCTAAAGTGGACTATCAAAATAAAGTGTAACCAAGCCTTTTTTACTTGCTCTGTGTTTCATCTGCGTTTCACCTATAAACAAAGTTTAATAGTCTCACGGGAATTCACACTGAAGTAATTCATTTTAATATCATTAAAGTACTTGAAGTATGCAGTGTTAATTTTGACAGCAAATTTTGATTTAGTTTTAGTCATAGCCTTTTGACTAAAATGCCATTTAGTCATATTTTAGTCATCTTAATTTTTTTTTAGTCTACTTGGTCAACTGCATATAATATTTTAGTTCACTAAATTTACAGTCGATTTAGTCAACTAAAATGTAATGGCAATATTTAAATTGTAATGCATTAAGCGTTTCTCAAAAATTGTCAAAATTAATTACTTCTGGAGAAAGCATCTATAAATCTATGTTATGATTAAAGTGCCCTATTGTGACATTGAAAGTATACTGAAAGTCAACGGTGGCTTATGTAGTCCTTTTAAAATTCAGAGAGATGTAAGACAAGGCTGTGCCTTTTCAGGCATGCTGTATTCGACAGCTTTAGAACCAGTGTTAAATAGAGTTAGATGGTTTTAAATGTGAAAACTTCTTTCCACCGATAAAATTGTCAGCATATGCTGAAGATATAATGGTTTCAATTAGTGGGCAGAATGAAATTGATAAGTTAGTTGACATTCTTAATAGTTATGGAACATTTTCTTCTGCAAAAGTAAATTGGGCCCAAACCGCAGCATACTTAGTTGGACAATGGAAAGAGGAGAAAATGGTTTTGCCAGGCGGAATGAGCTGGTCCCAGTGTGGTTTAAAATACCTTGGAATCTTCCTGGGCGATGAATCAACCAATCAGAAAAACTGGGAGAATGTGTGAAAATGTTGAGGGAAGATTAGAAAGGTGGAAATGGCTATTGCCTAAAATGTATTTTAGAGGAAGGGCTCTAATTATTAATAATCTTGTAGCCTCCTCGCTGTGGCACAGATTATCGGTTTTAGAGCCTCCTTTTGGGATTCTTGAAAAATAAAGTACCTAGGGCTGTGTTATATCTTCTAAAAGAAGAAGGTGGTCAAGGCATTGTAGACCTTAAGAGTAGAAAAGCAGCCTTTAGGTTACAGTTTGTTCAGAAATTTTTATACAAGTTAAATGTATCATTGACTGGATTAACGTTTTAAGTAAGGTTGGTGGGTGGGGTTTAGGAAAAACCTTTTCTGGACGGACTGCACTAAATTAAATTTGAGGTGCATTTCTCCTTTTTATGAAAGCATGAGATCCTTGCCCTACAAGTCTTTACACTGTTTTTTAGAAGAACCTCTGATTATCGGTGCACGTGATGATACACCTTGGTTAAAACAGGTTTTGACGACATGCTAAGATTGTGAAAATGAAGAGCCTAATGGAAGTGGCTGGTAAGACTCTGGACAATAATACTGCCTTTGCACAGAAACTGGGCATAAGATCAACAAGGACAATTCATCTTCTGTTTTAAAAAGAGACATTGAGTAAAGAAGACTGGACTGTTTTGTCATTACAAACTGTCCCGAATGCAATGGATCACTTTCCAAGTGTGGTGATACCCAAGACTGTTTTATAAATGGAGAAATCTTCAGCCACCTCAAAGATTTCAAGAGACATGAGGGCATGAGTCTATATCAAGTGTGTAAAAATTATAAATGTGACCCGTGCTGGCAAAATGAGTCGGAATGCGCACGGGCTAATTTCGAGTTAAAAGAAGTGAAAAATGTTGAATTTGAGGTTTTCACAAAAATGAGTTTATTAAAGTTAGTTCACCCAAAAATGAAAATTAGCTCATGTTTTACTTACCCTCAAAGCATCCTAGGTGTATATGACTTTCTTCTTTCAGACGAATCCAATCGGAATTATATTAAAAATTATCCTTGCTTTTCCAAGCGTTAGAATAGGAGTAGGCGGGTGTTTCTGATCAACAAGTCCAAAAGTAGTCAAATAAAGCGCGCACTTCCATAATAAAACATGCCTCGCACAGCTCCGGGGGGTGAATAAAGGCCTCCTGCAGCGAATCCATGTCTTTTTGTAAGAAAAATATCCATGTTTAAAATGTTATAAATACTTTTTTCTCACTTCTGCTGACTGTCATAGGCCTCGTTTACACTGTCAGTTAAATGTGACACAATTCCGATTTTTTTGCTCATATGTGACACAGATCGGATCTGTTCTATGACAGTGTAAACAGGAAAAAGACGCATGCATTTGGATATAGCGAGATCGGATTCGGGCCTCATTCATATGTGGAAATGAATCGGATATAAATCGGATGTGTGCCAATGCGACTGTCATGTAAACAGGCAGATCGGATTTTCTGAGGCTACTTATGCTGGAAAGCTAACCTGGTTCAGGGCAGGCTAACTGTCAGGCTAAGCTGAGCTCACTGACCAATAGGAACACAATGATATTACCACTGACTCTCTCACATAGGCCTACTATCATAGCCATGCAGCCTTTCTCTCTGGTTTTATAACAGCTGTACCTTTTATAGTTAGAACAGATAGCATTAGAACATTACAATATAACATTGCTCTTTAAAGCATTAACAAACACTAAACTAAAAGTTAAAATCACTAAATTAAAACTACATTTTAACTGCTATAAGAAACACATTAAATCATCTGAGCTTAGTAATTAGGACTGTATTAGCTTACATTTTATTTACCCATTACAATAGTCCCTTTACAGTCACTGCTATCATAAAATGCATATTTGACTGAGAATTATTGCGCTCCGTCTGTTTAGTGCGCATGCGCGCAGCAGCGCTCGTCCACTCGCGTAAGCCCACTCCTGACAGCAAAATGGATATATTTAACTTAAGAATAAGCGTGCACAAATTAGTTAGATTGTGTGAACTTACATTGTCGTTTATAACCGCTTTAGCCCCGATTTGTTAGGTTATTTCAAGTCAGGCTTTGGACTTTAATTCCCGCGTTTCTTAGCGTCTTTTATGAAACAGCCCTCAGGTCTCCGAAGTGTTGTTGTGATTTGTCATATTCACGCGCAGCGGTGATGAGAGAACGCGCTTGAGACACAGTTTAGAGGAGAAATCAATCTACATATAAAATATTGGTCACTTCCTAAACAATAAAAGTGTAGCGCATCCACTAGTAATTATATAAATAAATCGTTTTTTACCGATGCAAATATGTTAGAAACAATGCATCGCGATACAAATGCCAACTTGTATCCGATGCACACTTTTTAAACTGATGCATCGCATCGTTAACTTTTTTTGCAGATGCACCGAGTGAATCGGGGAATCTTCCCATCCCTAATATATATATATATAGCGAGAGAGAGAGCTATTGTTTTTTGTATTAAGGTGCGTCTATTGTATTGTTTGTTTAGTAATTATCGATGTGAATTGATGTGAGACACACGCTGTGAGATCCAAGACAAATTTTGGAAAGAATTCCAAAAATAAAGTGTAATTGGATTGAATAATTGAATTGAAAAAGTAATATTAAAGCTAACAAATGCCTGTAGTTTTATTAATTTAACAGACCTTTGAAGTTTGGGCAAAAACTCGTGGAAGTGATGTGTTTTCGTGCATTTTATTTTTTAATATGGTGATTGTGAAACACGAAACACATCACTTACATGATTTTATGGTGAAATTTATTATTTTTAATGTTAATCGGGTCAATTTTGATCAAGAACAATGCACTGTGACTTTAATTCAGCGTAAGCGGCACAGCAAAAATAGACTCGGCGCCGAAACGATCGTGGCACTGCTGCTCACGCGACGCTCCTGCTTGACGCTCACGCGCTGCTCCTGCTCCCTGTGTGAATGCACTCATTTGTTAACATGCACGCCGAAAAATGTGCTGCTCACGCGCCGCTCACGCTTGCGGTGTGAAACGGGCGTTAAACTAATAACAAAACATACAGTCGCTGATTCAGAACAGCCAGGTGGTCATAGCAAAGTTGGAATGACCTCCTCTCCTAGGTTCACGAAACGGTCGTCCATAAAATGCGTTGCTGTTCTGTTGTAAGTAATCTTAATGATTCCTAAATGCATCTACTTTCGGAAGACCAAATAAAGTGCTTTTGCTTTCGCCTAGAAACACAGTGTCTCCCTGACATGGCTGCATCAACACTACTGCGGTTACTGAAACCACGCCTTATGCAAATATTTCCACATCGTGACATAGACATGTGGGGGCATGTTTGAACGAGCCGTTGTAGGGGGGCGTGGCAGAGTCTTAACTTTGATAAAGAATATCTCTTTGGTTTTAAGACTTTAGTCTTTGCAACTTCAGGGATCTTATCTATGCACAATCAGCTTGTAACACTCCAAAGAGAAAGGAAAACTTGAAATCGCATCATATGACCCCTTTAATATTGTTGATGAAAATATTTTAAACAGATAATTTGGTGCATTATATAAAGACTTTGCACAGAAGACATTATGAACATCTGAATATTTTAGATGCAAACTTTCATCAAGAATCAGCATATGAATCTCAACAATGGTGTGAACAATGAATCTCAACAGCCCATTCGTTTCTGCTTCCGGTGAGAGTACTCTGTGCGTGTTTTTGCTGCCGATTCTTGCTGGAACTTTTTGTTTGTTTGGTTTGTTTTGCAGTGTTGTCTCCTCTCCTGCTCTTCCGGATACCTGACTTTACTGGATTGTAGTTTGGACTTTCTGTTGTAATTTTAACATTGTTTATTACTCTGATTGGATAACCCGTACTCATTGCTGGCTATTCATCCAAATCACACCACTCTGCTCTGCTGTGCTGTTGTCTACCAGTTTCTCCTGGTTTTCTTTGCTATAATAATGTGTTTTATAAACACAGAAATGCAACAACCAGAGAAGAAATAAAATATTATAAAGTCAAGGGTGAAGAGCCCAACTAAAGCAAACACTATTCACCAAAATGGTGACCTTCAAATGAAATTCAATAAAACTATGAAAATAATTAATTTTCAGTAAAAACTTTTGCATGACAGAATTAAAGCCAAACTGGTTATTAATAAGTGAAGCTGGTAATTTGTTGTTGAATCATCCTCTGCTGAGATCTTTAATGTGTTTTATTTCAGTTGATTTCATCTAAGGCTGTGGCTGGAAGTCAGTTGTAGTTCTAGTGTTTCTCTTTTTTCCCCTGTTTTTCTTGTTTCTCTTTCATTTACATTTACATTTACATTTATGCATTTAGCAGACGCTTTTATCCAAAGCGACTTACATTGCATTCAAGTTACAGTCTTTCCTTCAGTGATTCTGTTTGTTAACAGCAGGTGTTCATCACTAATGCTCAATCATCACTTAATTAATCCCTTAATTCTCTCTTTAACTTCAGTGTTAGTTTATCACTTTGTAGAGTGGGACCAAATACACTCGGAGTAGAGTTAATTTAACTCAGGTGTAAATAGACTCAACTAATTACATATTACAGTGTTCTGCAAGCATCCCCTAAACAGCTAAAACTCCATTTATCTTTCCTTTAACTTCTTTTCATTAACATAGAATTTTTTTTAAATGTTTTTCTTTTCAGAACAGAGAAAACATCAGAATGCCCAAGGAGGACTGGTAAGTTTTTAATGCTTATTATAAGTCTCAAATTGACATCATAAAATATGAAGTGATTAAAAAACTAATATTATCTATACTTTGAATAAAATTTTACAGTTTGTAAAGAAACACGTAGGACCATATGTACATATAGAACATGAAAATCAAGAAAATGTTTCTCTCAACAGTTTGTAGTCAACCACATTAGGGTCATTTGGGGACACATTGGACAGACAATTCATCTCTGAACCGTTTTCCTTAAACAAAGATGAGTAAAATATAGTCATCATATATACTTGTTTAGTGTAGTTGTTTCATTTATTAGGCATAGTCACAAGGACTTGTATCTTATTAGTTTCAGATATAATATTGTATACAAATACAAAAGATGAACTTAGCGAGAGCAATAATCACTATTATATATACAGTATATATATATATATATATATATATATATATAGACATTTCACACATAATTTTTTATCAATTTCAACACTGAATAATATCTTATTACATTCATACAGTGCTTGTTAGAAAAAAATAAGTATCCACTTTTGTGCTACAATTTTGTTGATTTTCTTGTTTTAAATTTTAGTTATCAAAATTTATTGATAAATCTACCATCGAAAATGAGGTACTAGGATCCTTCCTGTCAAAGACAAAAAAAGATTGACAAGTCAAAATGCATGTAAAGGGATGATATACACAGATTAATATCAATCTAAATTATTCTCATCTCCATTGACCTGTTGTTATGAACCCAGTATGGGACATATTGGTTGGTTGCTTGTTTTTTCTTTGTTTGTTTTGCAGGATGGAATTAGGGTGAGTGACGTCATTATGGCTGAGGACTTACACCTGTGTTGGAGCTGATGCCGGCAGATTTAAGCAGTTCCCTTCAGTTGTGATGGGGCTCGTCTTCCTTCCTCGTGCTGTTTTTGTCCCGTTTTCCTAATTTAATCTTACTTTAATAAATGTAATTCCTTTAGTTTACCATGTTCCAATGTGTTGTTTCTTCCTTTGTCGCGGCTTGCGAGCCGGCCGTGACACCTGTTGACTTCTTCTTGTAGTAAATGAGTCCAGCAGCTGCTGTGATGATTCCCAGCACCAGACCAGATGCCCCGAGGGCGATTGTATTCCTTTCAGCCTCAGAAAGAGACGGATCTGTAGGGTACACTAATGTGTCAAATTATGCCACAAACATAGTTTTAATAAAACAGTACGTGAGGTGAGGACTATTTCATATTTTCTATCTGATCCTAAATTGGCATATTAAAATAAACCATTCACAAATGTAGTACTAATATGAGATTAGGTGAGTATCTCCTCTTACTCCAGTCATAAATCATGGGTTTATTGAAGCTGGCATGCTCCACCACACAGGAGATCTTCTGTCCAGATCTGGGAGTATATTGCAGTTCAGAGTGGATCTGATAGTACCAATCTCCATCAGCCATCTCCATTACGGAGGTCACATCCGAGGTCACCACTTTACCATCTCTCAACCAGTACACTTTGATGTGTCGAGGAAAAAATTCATATGCGCTGCACATCAACACAGCTGGATGTCTGCCACCGGCCTGCTTCACTGAACTGAGCATAACCATCGGTTTCACTGAATCAAGAAGAACAATATCCTAAATACACAGCTGTCAATTCATCAATGAATATCTCATAATGGGCCTCATTTATCAATCTAACATAGAAACGATCCGAGCACACAAATCAACTTACGACAGAGCTCACGTGTGATTTATGAAACATTCGTATGCCGCCAATCCCATCGTACGTTGATAAATGTGGCGGCTGAAAACAATGGTCAATTGAATATCACGCCCCTAAAAACACCCTGGTTTAGAAGCCTCGCCCCTAGAGTTTACGACACGGAGAAACATAACCCGGCCAAAAAGAGGAAGTAATCTCATGAAAGAGAAATTGACCTTACTCCAAAAACACCCTTTAACCTTATAATTGCATACAATGGCATACATTTATATGTAATCCACAACAAATCCCTTAAATTTAACGGTATTACAAAACAAGAATTGAAAAAATTAGTAGCTATAAAATTTTATATTACACTATGAAGTAAAACACAAATTAGGCTATATTGGCATTCATTATAAACATACTACAACGTCAAGCTAAAATGAATTTATTAAAGCGAAACTAAACGGCATTGGGCTCACGAGCCTCTCTTATTCGACATCCAAATGTTTCCATTTTTGCCATGTAACATTTAGTTGCTAAACTATTATCTTTGTACTTCACTTGTGTTCCAATATCCACGTAAAATATCACCCTTCACATTCGCAAAAATGTTTATTTCGGTGCTGCACGCTGATTTTACAGTGGTAAATTGAGCAGTGTAACTTTTACGTTTGGTTGACTGCATTTTAGTTTGATTAATGGCTGAAATGTCAAGTTAGTAACGCCGAAATGTTGTTTGTGCGTGTGAGGCACCTGCGTGATCACCGATCAGTTAAATTTTAGAAAATAAAGATATAAAGAAAACAAATAAAATGCATTAAGAGTGTCACAAAAACACTCACCGCTCACGTCCATATTGATGAATTCCACGTTTTGTGTAGAAATGACCGTACGCCCAATTTTCGGTCGTATGTTCATTTCGTAAATGAGGCCCATTATGTATGTGTGTGTATGGTGAGTGGGGGTGGGGGGTGAAGAAATAGAAATTATTTTTTTCTAATTTAATTCTTACTTTTTTATTCTAGAGTTTAATGATTATCATTCAAGGTTACATTAAAACATTTTTCCCATTAACAAATATTTTCTATTTAGTAGTAAATAGAACTAATTAGATAATTTTTAGTCTATTTAAAATAACAAATGAAAAACTGAAATGAAAATGAAAATTCCATGAAGTTTTGAGCCACTTACCTTCTCTAGTACGGTCCGGTGTGTCCCAGATTTTAATATAAAACCTGCAGTATATATCAACACCAGCTCTCTCTGTTAGCAGAAAGGTGCTATTGTTCCAGTTCTCAGCAAATTTCATTCCATTCTCACTAAATCCCACAAACCTCCCCAAAGTACTGTTGAACTGTGTGAATAGAAATTTATTTAAATAAAAGTTGTCAATATACACCATGTCGCTGAGATCAGAGGAGCTGTAGATGCATCTTAACTCTCTTGTGTAATATTGATGAGCTGAAAAAGATGTAGATGCAGAACAATCACAGTTAGATAAATGTAAAAAAAGAAAAAGAAATAAACAAAATAAATTGGATACATCAGCCAGTTCTTTTCCTCCCAAAAAATACTTCAGTAATATTCACTATAGAGACTCCATCTATCACACAATTCACTCTTCTTAAATGTTGCAGTAGTATGGCTTCAATATCTCTCGTTTTACTTACCACTTTCTGTTCCAGTCAATAAAGACAGTGTCAAAATGAGATGACAACTAAAGCGCTTTAGCAGTGACATTTTCCTCTCACACTGAATACCAGCTGAATGCTGCTAGTGCCTTATGCTCATGCCAGGTGGATGTTTAAGGTGACTATCGAACCAGTTGAGATCCGAAGAGATCCGAAGAGTTGAGGATCTTAGTGAAGAAACAAAACCAGAATATAATTCTAAAAGACAAAATCATCATAAGTGGGGTGTTCGTTGAATAAACACTCTGAAAAGTAAATGTATGAACTGGCATGTAGCCTCTTTATTTCTTAAAGCACACAACCTCGGGTTCAGCTTAAGCTTTACTTTCACTTCTTTCTTTCTTTCTTCTTCTTCTTCGTCTTCTGGTGTTTTATGGCGGTTTGGCAAACCAACGAAAAAGGTGCATTACCGCCACCTACTGATCTGGAGTGTGGAGTATACATAGATAAAAAAAAATATATATATATTTTTATATATATATATATATATATATATGTATATATATATATGTGTATACATACACATCCCACCCAGCACCAGACGTCATTTAGACGTCGTTTTTTGGGCTAAATCAAGTCATGGCCTTATTTTAGACCAAAAATCGACGTTGAAAATTGGTCTTTGTTTGGTCCGTCGGATTTGGTCCGGATTTAGCCCAAAAATCAACATTGAAAACTGGTCCTAGTTTGGTCCGTCTAATTTAGTCCAAATTTAGCAGAAGCACGTTCATTTCGGACTACATAGCCCTAATATAGCCATGAACATGTAGCAAGTAAAGAATGATCTGACATATATCTGAAGCACTGTTAAATATATTGAAATATATTTTTAAAATACATAAAACAAAGCTTAAAAATTGTTCCTCGTGATACATGTGTAAATAGGCTGTACGAATTCATGCGTTTTTAATCGATGTTTTTTTTCAGTGTTATTTCTACACCAAGTTTACCATTTCTAAAGCTATTATATTTATATTATATTATATTTACGTACATCTGCGTGACTTCTACGTGCTTTAATGGGCGCGCGCGCTGAACTTGAGCAGAGGAAGTCACCATGGAAACGGGGCTGCAGCTCAACTGTCAAACAGCTATACGCCATCTCTCACTGTTGGTTTCACTAATGTCAGGTAAGTTTAGTCTCTAAAATTACACAAATAGTACATACAAGTGTTCCTGACACTTTCTTTCATGTAAATGACATGTTTTAATTTATAGAAATGGTTTAGTGTCTTCGGAAAAAGTCCGTTAGCATCAGGCTAACTATAAGATGTAACGTAAGACTTGAGCTCTTGTTTATGAAAGTTTGGGCTTTTAATGTCATCTTATGTGTAGATGAGCGTTTTTATATATGTATGTATAAAGGTTTTGCTGGCAATTTGTCAACGGATATATGGAAGAAAACTAATTAATTTAACCAAAAATATGCACTTGTACAGTTAATTGGATAACTTACATCACTTACATAGAGCGTGAAAATGGGCTGAAACTTAAAACAGGTTTTGATCTTTAAACGCATATTGATACCACTTGTTCTGTGATTTCAGAAGTGTCAGAAAAAACCCTCTACAACACAGGAGAAGTTCCTGATTTAAAACATTTCTGAAGGGAGCTGCTGACAGAGATCATGAAAACACAGGTGATCTGATCATCTGAGAAAGCTTATTAAATAACTTTATATGCATCTTTCACAATATATTTCGCCTACATCACAATGCATCTGTAATTTTCTTTTGCAAAATGTATGTGTGTGTATGTATGTATGTGTATATATACACACACACACGTGTGTGTGTGTGTGTGTGTGTGTGTGTGTTTGTTTGCTTGTTAGTTATTTTAATGTCCAAACATAAGTAACACTGTAAGAGCATTACTAAATAAGTAAATGTAAAAATGTACATTATGTTGTATTTTTTTTTATATTGTATATTCTGTAAATTATTATTTTTCTTTTCTGCATTTCACCTCTGCTATAGTTTATATATAATAAACCTGGCATTGTATAATAAATATTGTTGGTTCTGTGACAGATTGTTTATGTTCCTAGATTCTTCCACGCTGATGGCCGTGCACTAGAGTTGAAGCGTATCTCCTGTCGAAGAACATCTCTAGACATTATGAGTCATATGACTAGTAAGTAATAACATACACTACCATTCAAAAGTTTAAGGGTCAGATTTGTCATGTATTTGAAAGAAATATTTTATGCTCACCACTGCTGCATTTATTTAATTAAAATACAGAAAATAGTAATATTGTGAAATTACCATTTTTAATAACTATTTTCTATTTCAATATGTTTTAAAAAGTGATCAAAGCTAAATTTTCAGCATCATTACCCCAGTCTCCAGTGTCACATGATCCTTCAGGAATCATGCTTGGCGAAAACAAGAATAAATTACATTTTTACATTATATTCACATAGAAAAGTTATTTTAAATTGTAATAATATTTCACAACATTACTGTTTTTATTTATGATCAAAGAAATGCAGTTTTCTTGGTGAACATAACATAAACATAAAAAAAACTGACCACAAACTTGGATAGAGAGTCGGACTTGTAACCCGAAGGTCGTGGGTTCGAGTCTCAGGTCCGGCGGGGATTGTAGGTGGGGGGAGTGAATAACCAGCACTCTCTCCACCCTCAATACCACGACTGAGGTGAGACCCTTGAGCACCGAACCCCCAACTGCTCCCCGGGCGCCATTGGTTGCCCACTGCTCCAGGTGTATGTTCACTTGGATGGGTTAAATGCAGAGCACAAATTTCGAGTATGGGTCACCATACTTGGCCACACACCACTTCCCTCTAAAGTTCAAGAAGCTCTTAAAAATATTAATGTAAATAGTAATTTTTTCCTCTGGTGATTTGTATTGTATACCCACAATGCAATGTATAATGACGTAGATTCCCATTCTCTATACCCAAGCTACACACTCTCACATCGTGTCTACAGTGGACGCGACAAAGCGACCGTTGTAAATCATTTGAACTTTGTGTCAGTACGTCATAAATAGAACGAGGCATCAGTTTACTGTCAGGGATTTGTTGTGTCGCGCCGCATCCAGTGTAGACAGCATCACTGATTAGAATAGGTTCTATTGTTTTTTTTTGTGCCGTCCAGTGTAGACACGGTGTTAGAACTCTTATTAAATATTGTTACATATGATGCATGTATGATGCCACTTATCATAGATAGATCTTTTCTATTTCAGAGACTGAAAATCATTGATAAACCACAAGGTAATTGTAACTTATTTCAATAATAATAATAATAATAAATAAAAATGCATCTGTGACTTAATATTGCTTCTTATTTTTCAGTGGGTTGAAAGTTCTCATTAAACACATTGCTTCCTTCTCATCTTTGTGCATTTTCAGATGTTGTGCATATTTATGAATCAATTTTTTTAACTTTAACTTTGTTTAACTTTTTAACATCATAATATTGGTTGTCTTCTTTCTCTTTGAAGAGTTTAGCTCCAACCCCAATTAAGCAGACCTGAGCAGCTGATCAAGGATCATCAGAAACTCTGCAGAACGTTGGTCCTCCATGCCCAGGACTACAAACCAGTGTTGTAAGTCAATCTAGAAGTCATCCTGCCTCTCTGAATTGTCATGTTCAGAACATATTGCAGGAGATCTCAACATTGTCTCTCAAGGTCCACTTACATGCAGAGTTTTGCTCCAACCAAGTGCACTGCACATGAACAAACTAAATCCCAAAGTATGCTTCGTTTTTGTACACATACGTTAGCATATGTGTACAGTCGAACACATAGCCTTTCAATAGTATACTCCATTTGATGTTGTGCGCGAACGCGGGCGGTCGACACATGCGCACTAGAAAGCTTCATCCATGTCTAGTGTCTGTTCTATTTTTCCCTGTTAAGTTATGACAGATAACAAATATTGTTTAACTTTTAAACCAAAGCTGAGCTGTCTCATACCCTCTCGCTCACAAACGTTTGTCAATGCGGCTGTCTGTTGTTGCAGTCTCCGCTATTTTGTTGTTCCGTCTCTTTAGGTTCGTTTTCTACTGTGAAACAACGGTCCGGGCACCTTGTGGAAAAAACTGATTACTGCTAAATAACTTCAATGCACATGTGCGACCTGCGCGTACAAAGTATGCACGATTACAAAAATCGGGTGGTGTGCGTACAGTACGTGCACACTGTTCTGATGACGAAATTCGCATCACGTGTATTGTACGCTGTCCCTCGCGTACGCTTAAAAAGTGAAGTATACTTTGGGCTTAATCAAGGTCTTCAGTTTTACTAACTATAAAATAACAAACAGGTGAGTTTGATCAGTAGTCAGTGTTTAAGGGCTGTCTCAATAACAAAAATTTTACAGTGCACTGAAATGTTTGCTCCCTAAAAAAGCTGTGAAAACCAGGAAGCATCGATGCTCACTATGTTCCCTTATAGGAAGTTCTGAAGCTCAAAACTTGAGATAATTCGCTACAAAATGACACGTGATAGATTTTAAAACACAAACCAATATTATATTTCAGCAAAAACATACATCACTAGACAGGTAATGTCTAATCTAGCAAACATTTCCAATTTATTTATAACTCAAATCTTGCACGTCTGTAAATAGCATAAAAAATATATCAGTTTTACTGTTGTGCATAAATGTCAGTAGTGATGTTGTACAATGAGGACGGAAATAGTCACTGTCCTTACCAGTGCCTGAATTTGTGTACACAATATATTAATTCACAACCTAGCGAACTATGAAGCTGAGACGCACCCTCTGTATGACAGTGGATCTTGAGGGCCAGAGTTGAGAACCCCTGACGTACTGATTAGTTGATAATCACTCCTGAACAATGAGTACACTTTAATTTGTACAGAAATATGCAATATTTGACTCATATTCAGTGATGCTATTATCTTTTATTCCCTTTTGTTTGTGTGTCAATCACAGTTACATAAAACCAAAGGCCATTCAGCCACAGGTCACTGCATCTTTTGCTGTGTAAGTATATTTTTTTGAATATCAAACACATTCTCAGTATTTATATTCGGTTCGGTTTTTATAACCGTTTTAGGGTCACGGTTCTTATGTACTATCCTTTTAACATTTCAGCAGCTGACTTTTTTTAGTGCTTGCATAGTAATTTTAATTGTACCACATTTGCAATGCATATAGAGCAGGGCTCCAGACTAACTTTTGAGAGCAGTGGCGAGTTCTACAGACGGTGGCGCCCAGGGGCGGACTTAGTGACTTGGGAGCCCTAAGCAAATTTCAGGTACGGGGCCCCAACACAATAACTATAATGCTCTTTTATGCGTAACCCTTATTTTGCTCGCTAGCTCTCTCTCATTATAGCTATAACTATTATTTATTATAACTATTAGGGCTGCCACTAACGACTATTTTTATTTCGATTAATCTATCGACTAATTTATCGATTAGTCGGTTAATCTAAACGATTAATTTCCAGCAAAAAAAAAATCAACAATTTTCAGTATTTTAAATAAAGGAGTATTTACCAGAAATATTATTTTCCAGAATTTATTTAGGAGAAAAATGTAAATATGCAGTATTTCAGAAAAAGAAAAGAAAAAAGAAAAATTAATGGAACCATTAAAATGGAATCCAGAAAATAAGAATTTGGTACAGATAAAACTGTAAAACTCAATTAATTAGACAGGCTTTTTGATTAATACAATTTAATTTAACCATTAAAACAGAGTATAAAAAATGAAAATGGAAAAAAATTAATTTGGAAATAAAACGGATTTCATAGGGCCCTATAATTATAATAATGTTTTTGTGGTAATAAAAATAGATGTAAGTGAACAATAGCTTTTAAAATGACTTGAATACATATATAATAGCAATGATGCAATAATAATTAGTTCAAATAAAGTATCAAAAGCAAGAAATCATATGGTTTTATTGAACAAAACTGTTAAAATACATAATGTATTATAAACAATAGAGCTAATGTACATTACGCATTACAACAAAGGCCTGCAGGGGGCGCCTGATTATTATTTTTAAACATTACTGCGCGATCTAATCCTTGTTTAATATTGACCAAGCACCATTTAATTCAAATGTCCACTTAATCTTTAATATTTGGCCATTTCTTTAGGACAGAAATGCTATAGGCACTGTAATTAAATGAATATGTGGACATCAAAACGTGTAAACTCGAGTGAGGGTTTGAGCTTTTATTTTGAAATCGCGATGTATTCTCCTGTGTTTGTGTAAATTTATAAATGATTTACCTTACAAATCTGATGAAATGGCGCACGTTGCGTTCCCAGATGAACGTTATAATAAACCCAAACTCACAACAAAATGCAGAGATGGAGTTTGAGACGCTCCACACATGTAAATAATAACAGTTTCTGCTTAACCTACATGCATGTAAATAATTAAAGCGCATATACTGTGTTAGAACTGTATGGCATATAATTATTTAATTAAATCATAGCTTTTGTGAATTCACAATTATGCTTAATTATGATTTTTAAATGGGTTTAATATCATGCAGCCTTGGAAAATAGTCTAATAATGTGTTTTATGGATTCTCGTCCGTGAAATGCGGCACTTCCGGTATTTTGCCAGTTAGTCGACGCGAGCAAAATGAAGTCGATGATTTTTCAAAATCGACTAGTCGACTAAAATCGACGAATCGCGACAGCTCTAATAACTATTACCCCTTCACAACTTAAGTAGCCTAAATAATTGGTCAACCTGATGCTGTTCTAAAGCCATATTAAGCTACCTTATTTTTTCGGATAACAAAAGAAGACATTATATTAAAAAAATGCTTGCACTTGTCCATTTAATGAATTGTAAACTTCTTCAATCTTTTTCCAAAAACGATTAAAATGTCATAAAAATGATCCCATGCAACTCGTTCCGTATTCCAAGTGTTCTTAAGGCATACGATAGGGTTTGCCGAAAAACAAATTGAAAATGTAATCTATTAAGCGAAAATCTCCAGTCATTGCATTCGTGCATTTACATGCATGCGTTTTTAGTTTTTAGTTCATTTGCATTTATTGTTCGTGCTGGCGCACCTAGGAAAAGCACACGAGTCATTTTGAAACATCAAGACAAATAAAATTATGACTTGAAACACAATTTCTTTACTGAGGTGAATATAACTGTTCTGAGACAGTCAAAACAGCTTAGAATGCGCGCAAAGAGCGCTCCGTCTATAATCACTAAAAGCTGTCACTCACTTCAGTTCATCGTGATCTCACGCCGTTCCGTTAATAAGCTCTCTGCACAATGAATCTCTTATTTACATCTTATCTACACGTTGTTATAATGAGAGGATTCACAAGCTTGCAGAACTTCTTCCAAGATGGCGCTGCTATGTTCGGTTGCCGTCCAGGTCGCTCCGCTAAGACTGTGCTTTTATTTACTTTTTTTACTTATTTTTAATTTCTCTTTTTGCACACATAACGTCGGCACTGATCACCTACGACAAAAGTACACTCTTGGACATTGGAAACCGCTTCACTAACCTGGTTCAGGACACTTTATCACCGAATCCGAATCCATCGTGGCCTCTTGAGATTCTTCGGAACGCAGAAAACAAAGGCCACAGGAGACGGAACAAGAAACACCGTGGAAAAAGCGCTGGAATTCGAAACAGATTGAGGAAAAGGGCTCACAGTCCTCCTTTACCGAGCATTTTGCTCGCTAATGTCCAATCCTTGGATAATAATATGGACGATCTTAGAGCCAGGATAAGTTTCCAACGGGACATAAGGGACTGTAACATCATCTGTTTGACTGAAACATGGCTCACGCCCTCGGTTCCGGACACTGCTGTAACGCCGTCTGACAACTTCTCTGTTTTACGGATGGACAGAACAGCGGAGGCCAGTAAATCCAAAGGTGGAGGAGTGTGTTTCATGACTAACAAGAAATGGTGTGACCCCAGGAATATCTCCTCTCTGTCGCGATCCTGCTCGCCTCATCTGGAACATCTATCCATTATTTGCCGCCCATTCTATTTACCCGCGAGTTCTCCGCGGTCATCGCTACTGCCGTTTACATTCCACCTCAGGCAGACACCGGCTTGGCTTTGTCTAAACTACACGACGTGCTCAGCGGCTACACTAACAAACATCCTGACGCTGCCTTTATCATCGCGGGGGATTTTTACAAAGCCAACCTCAGGCAGGTCATGCCGAACTTTCACCAGCATGTATCCTGTCCAACTAGAGGACCGAATACACTGGATCACTGCTACTTTCAGTTTAAGAATGCCTACAAGGCCCGTTCACTACCGGCCTTTGGTAAATCGGACCACGCTGCCATTTTCCTCACACCGGAATATAAACAAAGGCTCGCACAGGAACCCCCGGTGAAGAGGGAAGTGACACGTTGGTCCTCCCACTCTGAAGCTATGCTACAGGCGGCTCTTGATGACGTCGACTGGGACATGTTCAGGGCGAGCTCATCTGACGTCAGCGAGTTCACGGAGGTAGCAGTGAGCTTTGTAAACACACTTACCGAACAAGCTACAGAAACGATAACTGTAAGGACTTTCCCTAATCAGAAACCGTGGGTGGACAGATCAATCCGTGATGCAGTTAACAAACGCACTGCCACATACAACGAGGCTCTTTTGTCTGGGAATATGAGCGAGTATAAAGCAGCGTGTTATGCTCTCAGACGAGCAGTAAGTGCCGCCAAACATCGTTACAAAGAGAGAATTGAGTCTCATTTTCAGCTCAATGACTCTCGACGCATGTGGCAGGGACTAAGGACCATCTGTGCCTTTGGAAACAAATCCTCCGCGGAGGTGAGTGCAGATCCGTCGCTGGCCAAAGAATTAAACACCTTCTACGGCCGCTTTGATTGCAACGGCGGCAGTGCGGCTCTGCCGAGCAGCGCGTCAGGAAGCAGCAGGCAGAGAAGCGAGAATCATGTGATCACCGTGACGGAGGACGAGGTTCGGAGAGCACTAAAGGGAGTGAACATCAGGAAAGCGGCTGGACCTGACGGGATCACAGGCCGGGTTCTGAGATCATGCGCTGATCAGCTTGCTGGTTTGTTCACTTCCATCTTCAACGAGTCCCTTGCTACCTCTGTAGTTCCCACCTCCTTTAAAAAATCCATCATCATCCCTGTGCCTAAGAACAATAAACCCTCTTGCCTGAATGACTATCGTCCAGTGGCCCTCACATCTATAGTCATGAAGGTTTTTGAGAGCCTTGTTAAGAGCCACATTAGCTCCTCCATCCCTGTTACTTTGGACCCTCTTCAGTTTGCCTATCGCTCCAATAGATCAACTGATGATGCCATCTCTCACATTCTCCACTCCTCCCTCACACACATTGACAGCAGCAATGGGAACTATGCAAGACTGCTATTCATAGACTATAGCTCAGCTTTTAACACCATAGTCCCCATCAAGCTGACTTCCAAACTCACAGGCCTTGGCCTAAACACTTCACTCTGCGACTGGATTCAAGACTTCCTCACCGGCAGACCTCAAGTGGTAAAGGTAGGCCAGTTCACCTCAAACTCTATCACCCTGAACGTAGGAGCCCCGCAGGGCTGCGTTCTGAGTCCCCTGCTATACTCTCTCTACACACATGACTGTGTGTCCTCTCACAGATCCACATCTATTATCAAATTTGCTGATGATACTGTGGTTCTGGGCCTCATTTCCAACAATGATGAGACCGCATACTTGGATGAGGTGGAGAGACTTACATCATGGTGCCAGGACAACTGTCTCTCTCTGAACGTGAGCAAAACCAAAGAGCTGATTGTGGACTTCAGAAAGAGACACCTGCTGCCCTACACTCCTCTTGTGATCAGCGGGACCCCTGTGGAGAGAGTAAGCAGCTTCAAGTACCTCGGTGTAAACATCTCCGAGGACCTGACTTGGACTACACACATCCAAACACAGGTTAAGAAAGCCAGGCAAAGACTGTACCATCTGCGGCAGCTGAGGAAATTCAGGGTCTCACCAACAATCCTGAAAACTTTCTATGCAGGGACCATAGAAAGTGTATTGACTCAGTGCATCTCAGTGTGGTATGGAAACAGCTCCAGCCAAGATTGCAAGGCCCTGCAGAGAGTTGTGCGCTTAGCTGAGCGCATCTCTGGGTCTGCTCTCCCCTCTCTGCAGTACATCTACATCAAACGCTGCAGAAGCAGAGCTGCCAAAATCACCAAGGACTCAAATCACCCTGGAAACTGTCTATTCACTATGCTGCCATCTGGTAAGCGCTTCCGCAGCCTGATGGCAAAAACTGAGAGACTCAGGAGGAGCTTCTTCCCCCAGGCCATCAGGCTCCTGAATTCAAACTGAACTGAACTCAGCCTCTTAACATCATGAGGACTTCACTCACTAATCATTCACAATCAGTAACATACTCACACTCATTATCATCTACCTCATACTGACAGTGTCATTTGCACACAATACTGTCATTTGCACACAACACTTTCTGTATCTTGATATCTTATCATATTTTATATTTATTCTTTTTTGTGATTGCTGCTCATGTCACCATGTTCAACCTGTTTGCACATTCCTCTCTCGTACAGTCATGCTTATCTTAATATTTAATTCTACAGCATACTGTCATGCACATTCTCTTATACTTTAGATTTTATATTCTGTGCTTTATATCTTATTTTTTATTCATTTTATTTTATGCATACTTCCCTTGTGTTGTATTCTACATTATTTGCACTGTCCATGGAGCGGACCTGATTCACATTTCACTGCTGGTTATACAATCTCTGTATAGTCGTGTATGTGACAAATAAAACTTGAAACTTGAGAACTTCGCACCTGACAAAACTCGCCGTTTTGAGTGGTGAGTGAACATTTGACGCTCTCCATAACACAAATATATATACTGGTGCATTTGCCAAATATCTTTCGCGAATATCAGACAGGGCCCCCTGATTCCCCGGGGCCCTAAGCGGCTGCTTACCTCGCCTATTGGTTAAGTCTGCCCCTGGTGGCACCAGAAGCAGATTTGGTAGAGCTGAGGGTGGTGTGTGGGGTTATTCAAAATAAAGATAATTAAATCATACAATTATTATTGTTTTGCATTAATAATTGTAGTTACTAGTAATATTACACATTTATTTCTTGGTAATGCACATTTGACAGTAAAGCACTGAGCTTGAGTTGGAAGCACAAAATGTACTTTTATTAACAACAGTAACGTGCAAAATGTACGTTTTATATAGAAAATTAACATATTCTACTCTTATTAAATGTACCATTATTATTCTGTAGTATTATACGGAACTGACCAACAACTTCAGTGATTATAAAAGGAGCTCTCTTGCTTTATCTGTGATTCAGTCAGAGAAGTTTGTGTTTTTCAATGCACTTTGTGACTTTTCTTTCTTCATACACAAAAAAGAGCAAAACTTTTACCAAATCTGATTTCTTGATATTAAAATTTTATAACAGTGATTTTATAATTTCAAAATATAAAGTAAAAAGTAGAAATTATTGACTAATAATCCTATAAGTGTTCCTCTGCTGCCATCTACTGGTTATAGTGGTAGTTTGATTCCCCTTTTTTTATTTTACAAAAGTGTTTGTTTACCACAAATTATATTTTGGTCATCCCTTTAAAAATAACTTTTAAATTATATAGTTTTAGAGTTTTAAAGTGCTGTAAATAGTTGTGTGAAATACTTTAAAGTGCTTGAATTTCTCTCTCAAAAGGTTGTACAAACCCTGAAATGCGTAATGTAATGAAATTCAACTATTTCTGCCACAACAACATGGTTATAGTTAGCGTTACTACTTCTGGTTATATGTCAGCACTGTTTGACCTGTTTATAACAGATTTCTGTGCAGAATTTGAATGCTTTTCACTAGAGCTCACGGCAACATTATTCATTCTGCAGCGAATTCAAGTGCTTCTCACTGGATCTCGGAGCACTGTGCAGTAAGTGTCACAAAATCAACACTGCTTCCTGAGTAAACCTGTTCTGAGCTCAGAGAAGTTTGTTTGCGCTGCGCTGATCCGAGCTGATAAACGGTCCGCGCTGCACAGCTCAAATGAGTAGCGCGGTTTCACTAGCTTTGTTTCGCTTGCTGTTTGATGTTTCTCATATGCAACAGAAATAGCAGCGCTTATGAGGTGGGGCAATGTGGTGGTTGCACCAGCGCGATCGCTCACAAAATTTACTCGCACTGGCAGAAAAATCAGTCACAAAACAGTCTGAAGCCCTGTATAGGAAGTGACAAAAAACTGTGCTGAAAATTCTAGAAAATTGTTCTCATGGTGCAAGTCAGTTCCCACTTTTGTGCCCTGAGGTGGAAATACCCTAACAGTAGGGAAAACTCAAGTGTACTTTACATTTTGGATAACCATTGTTCAGGGTTCCTACGGGGTTTGGAAAAGTATGGAATTTCATTTAAGTATTTTCCAGGTCTGGAAAAGTATGGAAAAAAGAAACCAGAGTATGGAAAAATATTTGTGTTTCCAGACTTTTGCCCCTATTTAGTTTTTTAATAATATAAAACAGAGATGTGATTTTTTTCCGACCTCTGAGGACCCATGTGATTCGTGTAGATCGTGTTACTCTATTTTTTTTATGAATGGCGGTGAGAATTTGAGATTGCTAGTGCTATCATAAAACTCCCAACGGTTGTGTTGTAATTATATAATAGGCTGTAGTCTAATAGGTTTGAGCCCCTTTAATTTGCATTTAGAAACGCAACATTTGTCATTAGAAACGTTTATAAATATGTTGTTGTTTACAAAGAGAAGTTTCAGTGTCACACAATCCTTCAGAAATCATTCTAATATGCTGATTTGCTGCTCAAGAAACATTTCTTAATATTATCAATGTTAAAAACAGTTTTGCTGCTGAATATTTTTGTGGAAACGATACGACTCAAACATTTGTATAAGATTTTAAAACGAGAGAGAAATTAATCATTTTATTCATGCATGAAAGTGATAAAAAAGTGAGTGAAGACATTTAAAATGATTTCTATTTAATAAATGCATTAAAAAATGTAATTATTATATTTGATAAATGCAAATAAATGCTGTTCATTAAACTTTATATTTATAAAAAGATCCTGAAAAATAAAGTTTATCACCATTTCCACACAAAATATGAAGCAGCAAAATTGTTTTCAACATTGATAATAATCAGAAATGTTTCTTGAGAGTCAAATAAATTATGTTTTCTAAAAGATCATGCGACACTGAAAACTGGAGTAATGAAGAAGAAAATTCTGCTTTGCATCACAGGAATAACATTACATTTTATAATGTATTAAAATGTTTTATTTAATTATATTTCACAATATTGCTGTTTTATTTATTTATTTTTATTTTAATCAAATAAATTCAGCCTTGAGGAGCAGAAGATATTTATTTCAGAATCATTAATTGTAATGTTTCCAAACTTTTGGCAGGTACTTTAATAATAATAACAATTCTATATACTATATACTTTACTATAATATATTATAGTACTTCATTATAATATATTATATTGTTATCATGATTATTAGTGCTTCTTATTTTTTACAGGACAATAGTATATATATTCTTACAGTATAAGATATATCTTTTAATGTGCTAAAATATATATTTTTAATAAATGCTGGGGGTGTGGCTTGCTTGTGGGCGTGACTTGGCATGGTCAGATTGTCCTTGTTTTTTGTCTCTAGCTGATCACATGCCTGCTAAAATTAAGAATTTAATGAAAATAAATTTATCGTACAAGAAGTGAGGTTTCATGGCAGCTGTTTAGTGACTCTTTAGTGATCGTCAAATGAATGAATTTAGTGTGTACTTTTTCATTATGAAAAATGCAGGTTATAAGCACCATATTACATTGCCTCAAGGGTCTTTGCAAAAAAAAAAAACATATAGGACAATGCACACAGATCCATCTATTGTGCCATCAGCCCATTTCTCGGTGTGATTTCTTGGCTGCCACAGACTATGCATTAAAGAGACCAAAGGCCTTGATATATGGCATATTGCCCCAATGAAAGCCAAATCTTAAACACTTTTTTACAGTACCAGTCTTTTTTATAGACCTTTGAACTTGGCAAATTTTATGCCATCAGCCCATTTCGTGTCATAGTTTCTCCACCGCCACAGAGGATGTGTTAAATTGGACATTAGGCCTTGATATTAGAGGTACTACTGTAAAGAAAAGCAAAATTTTGAGCAGGTAGATCTGTTAATTCATGTGCATCCATGCTATCGTTTTATTCATTGTAAGATGGCAGTAATGCACAAAGGAAATAGGTTATATAAAACTAGAAATTGTAATGCGTTAGTATGCAAAACATTTTTTTTTTAATTATTTTTTATTTTAGGGCCTCCGTGTGTTATTTTAAGAAAATCAATGAAAAACAAGATAAAGATATTGACAGATGACTGTACTATATACCAAATATAAAGCTGAAAATAATGCTGTATGAACCATTTATGTTAAATATGATCTGAAAATCTACCGCGAGGTTTGGAAATTTGAGTCTGGAAAGTATGGAATATTGAAATGAAAAATGTGAAGGAACCCTGATTGTTTTTTTTATTATTATTATTATTTATTTATTGTTTATTATTGTTTTTATTTTTACATTTATATTTTGGTAATCGTTTTCTTTCTCACTTCAGATGCTGGAGAAAAAACAGCCAGGCTGTTGCATTCAAAGTGGAAACTTCAGTCATGGCTCAATAATCCAGGATTGGGATGGTGGAAGGAGCAGAAGAACCAGAAGATCAGAGATCAGAGATCTACTGATGCCACTGAAGGAACAGATGTGCCTAATGTGTTAGTTAAACCAAACATTTTCATCACTCACCTTCATGTCGTTCCAAATCTCTAAGACATGTGTTCATCTTTGAAACATAAATGTTGATCTTTTTAGAGAAATTTCTGCCCCTCCATTTCACAGTTTATGCAACTACCACTTTCAAGCCTCAGAAAGGTAGTAAAGGCATCATTAAATCAAACCATGTGACTAGTTGTTTAACCTCAATTTTATGAAGTGATGTGAATGTTTTGTGTGCACAAAAAAACATTGCATTTTTATTTACAAAATAACACGTTCACGAGAGCACCATGATGCATAAGTGTTGGGTTGCACTGTTCCACTTGTTTGTTTTTGCGGGTTTTTTTGCGTACACAAGGCTTCTGTTAAAAATATCTTCATTTGTGTTCTGCACAAAAGGGTCTTATGGGTTTGGAGTGACATGAGGGTAAGTAATTAATGACAGATTTGACATTTTTGGGTGAAATATGTTCTAATGTGGTTATAATTAGTCATTGTTCTGTTTTATAAACATTTTCAATATTTTAAAGATTTTATTGTTTTGAAAAATAATGTTTATATAGAAAAGATGGATTCATTTGATGAAAAGTTACAGTAAAGACTTTTAAATTGTTAAAAAAATTGTTTCAAATAAATACTGCTCTTTTGAAAGTTCTATCCAAAGAATACTGAAAAATATCACGGTTTCCACAAAAATATTGGGCAGCACAACTGTTTTCCACATTGATAATATTAAGAAATGTTTCTTGAGCAGTAAATCAGTATATTAGAATGATTTCTGAAGGATCATGTAACACTAAAGACTGGAGTAATGATGCTGAAAATTTAGTTCACAGGAAAACATCACATTTTACAATGCATTCATATAGAAAACAATTATATTTGTTCTATTTCACAAAATTACTGTTTTTATGGTATGTTTGATCAAATGCAGACTTAAGATGTGATCAGGAATGTGTTTATT
This sequence comes from Schizothorax lantsangensis, assembly GCA_027422415.1. Classification (NCBI taxonomy): domain Eukaryota; kingdom Metazoa; phylum Chordata; class Actinopteri; order Cypriniformes; family Cyprinidae; genus Schizothorax; species Schizothorax lantsangensis. The sequence goes on from JAPDDO010000174.1 coordinate 226,630, forward strand.
TTACGTGAAAGATGTATTTAATGTGTCAATAAATGTTTTGGTACTCTTTTGTGAATTGTCTTATTTTGACCGTAATTATGAATATGAAATATAAATATAATCATGAATTCACGATTGGAATTAGGCCTGAAAAGACGTCTTTTCAACTTCAACTTTACAACCACATTTTGACGTTGTTTAGACGTCTGGCATTGACGTCTTTTCGACGTCTTTTCAACTTCAACTTTACAACCACATTTAGACGTAATTTGGACGTCTTTTTATAGACGTCTTTTTGACGACCCGAAAAAGATGTCTTTTCACCTTTCACTTTTCAACCAAATTTTGACGTTGTTTGGACGTCTGGCATTGTCGTCTTTTCGACGTCTTTTCAACGTGTTTTTGCTGGGTGAAAGAACTGTTGAGAATTTGTTGTTAAAATTTAAGTTTGTGGTTGCAGAAAGATCTACTAAATATTGAATCCTTATGATGTATAAATCTTATTTCATCTCAGTTTTCACACAGAAAATATAAGAGCAATAATTAAAATAAAAACTTTGTTTTGTTAAAGTGCATTATATTAAAGGGCCATGATGACTGTAAATGATTATATTGATGGTGGGTTTATAACAAATGATTTTGACTGAGTGGAAAATTAAAAATTAATTTAAATTAATTATCACGACGCAAAAGTGTGTCACAACATCAAATCTCAGCAAAAAAATTATAATGTTTGTAAAATAATATGCATAAAATATAAATAACTGTATTTTTAATACATTGAGTTATTGAACACTTACACATTTTTGAATGATTAATTTTTCTTTTACAAGTTTTGTTTAATAGCTAGTAAACTAGTAATATTACACATTCTCAACAGTTATGCTTTAATAAAGTCCCTTTCAAGCATTGCTATAGTCTCTGGCTTTAAGCAGTGTATTATCTACTATATTAATATGAAATAATTCTCAGTATTGGTTTTCAGGTTACAATACATAATTACTAATATCTTTTCCATTTTTCTTACAGTGTACTAACTGATCAACAATCGGTTACAAGCTACTAACAAATGTATCATAAATAAACAATGATTAAATTATTGTTAAATTGAACAATTGCAAACAGCAGCTAACGTTCACGTGATGTGTGTACTGCTAGGCATCTTTGGTTTCCTCTTTTTGTGTAATTTGGATGGAAAATGTGCCTTTTTATTGTCTGCGTCACTTATCAAAAGTTGCCAAATTGCTAAATGTGTTGCTAGGTGCTTTTTAAACATAAAGTCGCTGAAAAGTTGCTAAATTTAGCAACAAAATTGCTCAGTTGGCAAAACTGGCTACAGGCTAAAAAACAAACAAAAAAAAGTCAATTTTGGTTGATTTTGATGTTTTCACAAAAATTAGTTCATTAAGCCCTCTTCTAGTGATCCTAATGCTCCAAACAGAAATTAAACATGTAAAATAATCTTTATTTGAATGTTTTTGAGAGGTGTACGTTTTTTTCTGGTCACTTCTGGATGACTGCTGCTTCTCCTCAACACAAGACACGTCTCTCAGACGCCACACGATACACAGAATTACAGTATTTCAAGATATCTGTCTTGGCGAGTATTCACACAAACATAGTCTATTATGTCTTAAAGGGACAGGTCACCCAAAAATGAAAATCCTGTCATCATTTACTCAGCCTCAAGTAGATCCAAACCTGTATGAATGTGTTTGTTCTGAACACAAAGAAAGATATTCTGAAGAATGAGGGAAACAGAGCAGTATTTTTCTCATACTATGGAAGTCAATGGTGCCCCAAAACAGCCTGATTACAAACTTTCAACAATCGCTCTCTCATTAATGCATTCATAAACGTAATCTTTACTGCGCTACTTTATCTGTAACTGATTTAGAACAAGCAGAAATCTGTGAGAAATATAACGACCCAAAGACAAAAGAACTGATAATAATGAGCTGTTGTAGGAGTAATATGAGCAGTGCAGCTTTCATCACATAAATGTCGACTTTAAGTCATTCACCCCCTAATTAATTCATAATAAAACACATTTTATACACAGCTTCCAGAGCTCTTGTTAGCTGGCTGTACATATGTTGTTATTCAGAGAAACCTATAGTCCAACACAGCTTCTCTTACTCTTTCACTGTATTTGATGAAATATTTTTAAGATGAAATATGCATTTTATTGTAATTATATATAAACTATTGTCCTAAAATGAAACATACATTACATATAGCCTATATATAGATTAATAAAACCGGCCAGAGTGTGATTTTTGTGTAGGTGTGCTTTCAGTTGTTTCTATATTTTTCTTAAATTTAGAATTAATTTTAGTATTTTGTTCGTGAAAACGTTCGTACGCAGGTTTCACAGACAAATTTGTGCGTATGCATGCTTAGTGAATGAGAGCCGATGACCTAACATGTAGCAACCCAATTTAAGGTTATATTTATAACCCTATAAAAGGCAGTGTAGTCAGTGTGGAAGGAGCCGAGGAGATGAACGAAATCAACAGAGCTAGAATCCAGGCGGAGTCAGTGGAGGGGGTGGAGTCAGTGGAGGGGTGGAGTCGGTGGAGGAGCGGCGTCAGTGGAGGGGTGGAGTAGTGGAGGGATGTAGTCAGTGGAGGGGCGGAGTCAGTGGAGGAGGTAGAGTCAGTGGAGGGGCGGAGTCAGTGGAGGGACGGAGTCAGTGGAGGGACGGAGTCAGTGGGGGAGGTGGAGTCGTGGAGTCGGTGGACGGGCGGAGTCAGTGGAGGAGGTGGAGTCGGTGGAGGAGCGGAGTCGGTGGAGGGGCGGAGTCAGTGGAGGAGGTGGAGTCGTGAGTCAGTGGAGGGGTGGAGTCGGTGGAGGAGCGGCGTCAGTGGAGGGGTGGAGTCAGTGGAGGAGGTGAGTCAGTGGAGGGGTGGAGTCGGTGGAGGAGCGTAGTCGGTGGAGGGACGGAGTCAGTGGAGGAGGTGGAGTCGTGGAGGAGGTGGAGGGGCGGAGTCAGTGGAGTTGTGGAGGGGTGGAGTCGGTGGAGGAGCGGCGTCAGTAGAGGGGCGGAGTCAGTGGAGGAGGTGGAGTCGTGGAGTCAGTGGAGGGGTGGAGTCGGTGGAGGAGCATAGTCGGTGGAGGTGTCACCTGTATCTGAACCTCCTTCCACACTGATGACACTTTAAACAGGTTTCACGAGTGTTTCGTCATGTGCACATTAAAGTTTGCTTTACTTCTGAAACTGCTGCCACACTGAACACAAACGAATGGCTTTTCTCCGGTGTGTATTCTCACGTGAGTGGAAAGATTTCCTCTCTGTGTGAAGCTCTTTCCACACTGTTGACAGGTGAAGGGTTTCTCTCCGGTGTGAACTCTCACGTGGCTTTTAAGATCCTCTCTTCGAATGAAGCGTCTTCCACACACTCTGCAGGAGTAAGGTTTCTCTCCGGTGTGAATCCTCAGGTGGATTTCAAGGCTTCTTTTCTCAGTGAAATGATTTCCACACTGTTGACGGGTGAAGGGTTTCTCTCCGGTACGAGTTGTCTTACTCGTGTGGACTTTAAGGTTTTCTTTCTGTTTGAAACTTTTTCCACACTGTTGGCAGGTGAAATGACTTCTCTTTTCTGAGAAGAAACCTTATTCTTGGACTTTTCAGTCTGTGAGCAAATAAAAGATTTTTCTCCGGTTATGAAATCAAGATGTTTCTCATGAGTTTTCTCTTCCGTTTCATGCAGCATCAGGTCTAAGATGAAAAATACAAGTTAACCTGAGTTTAAAGATACAAAGCAAGAGACTTCAAAAATGTCAAATACATAAATAAAACATACAAGAAACACTGTCCTGCACAGCTTTGCTAAAACCCTAATTAACTCTTTTCCTTGTCAGATTTAAATTTTTATTAATTTTTGTTGCCACCACCAGCATTTTTGATAGTTTTCACAAAATCCTCATGGCCCCAGAAAAATATATTGATATGAATGTACACTGCTGTTCAAAGGTTTGGGATCAGACAGATTTTTAACGTTTTAAAGATGTTTTCTTATGCTCATCAAAGTTGCATTTTTTTCTTATCAAAAATACAGAAAAAAAACAGTAATATTATGAAATATTATTGCAATTTAAAATAATGGTTTACTATTTTAATATACAACCCCAAATCAGAAAAAGTTGGGACAGTATGGAAAACGCAAATAAAAAAGAAAGTAGTGATTTCTAAATTTACTTCGACTTGTATTTCATTGCAGACAATATGAACACAAAATATTTCATGTTTTGTCTGGTCAACTTCATGTCATTTGTAAATATACATCCTTTCCTGTCATTCAGACCTGCAACACATTCCAAAAAAGGTTGGGACAGGAGCAATTTAGGTCTAGTAATGAGGTAAATTGGTTAAATAATGATGTGATTTGAAACAGGTGATGTCAACAGGTGATTGTAATTATGATTTGGTACAAAAGCAGCATCCAAGAAAGGTCTAGTCCTTTAGGAGCAAAGATGGGCCGAGGATCGCCAGTTTGCCAACAAATACGTGAGAAAATTATTGAAATGTTTAAAAACAATGTTCCTCAAAGAAAGATAGGAAGAGATTTGGAATGAATAATACAGTCTCCTATTCACTCCAGTTCACACGCGTTCAGTCTTTTGATATTTCTTCTCACCGGCTGCAGTTTACACGACGCGCGTGACGTGATATGAGCCTCGCTGCTCAGTTTCTGATTGGCTGTCTGTTGCCAAGCGTCCAGCAGCAACAAGAAAACACCGCTCTGTTTCACACTGAACAAACTTAGCACCGCAATGCGGGGTTAACACCACAAATGGGGTGCTAAACCTGCTCCGGAGCAGGGTTTCATAACCCCAGGTAAAATGCGGTGCTAACTCCGCTTTCAAATTACAGGTGTGAAACGTGTCTTTACCCGGGGTTAAAAGCGGTGTTTAGAACGAAGATAACCCGGGGTTAAGCGCAGTGTGAAAAGCCCTAAAGTGTGGTACGCAGAGGAATCTCTGAATTAAATATAAATTAGGCCGTGTGTCCACTAAAGCATTTTTTTTTTTTTTTTTGAGGCTTGCGATTTTTTTTTAATTTTTACATTTTTTTAATTGGTTTAAATGGGAGCGTCTTTTTCATGCGGAGCACTCAGGCGTTTTTTTCTTGGTGCCGGGAGTTGAAGAATGTTCAACTTAGTGCTCATCACTGTCACTTTTTAGTCAGCTAACCAATCAGAGTGGAGGAGGGGCAGGACTAATACCGTCACAACCTGCTTGTACTCAACACTGTCACTTTCTAGTCAGCCAACCAATCACAGTGGAGGAGGGGCGGGACTAATACGGTCACACCCTGCTTGTACTACGACTGAACAACAATGGAGAAGTTATTATTGATGTTAATATTAATGAATAAGTTAATATTGCTCGTCTCCGAGTATTTATGTCTTTACCAGATGGAATTGCCGGAGTACAATAATATTATGAAAAATAATGCTTGGAGAAACATTTAATTCGCGATGTGTCTGCCATATTACTTCAGCGGATATTTCGTATCATAGCAACCACAGCGTTTCAACTGAAAAAATAAAATACTCTGCCGCTCACAGCTGGGTGTTTTCGGCTGGCTTTGGTGGACACGTGGCCTGATTGTTGTTACTTGCAGCTACACATACAACCTGTGTTATTATTATTTTAATAAATAATAGCCTAAGGCACACCTGTGCAATAATCATGCTGTCTAATCAGCATCTTGATATGCCACACCTGTGAGGTGGATGGATTATCTCAGTGCTCACTAACACAGATTTAGACAGATTTGTGAACAATATTTGAGAGAAATAGGCCTTTTGTGTACATGGAAAAAGTCTTAGATATTTGAGTTCAGCTCATGAAAAATGGGGGCAAAAACAAAAGTGTTGCCTTTATATTTTTGTTCAGTATATATTGATTTGACATAAAAGATGACATACTTTTAAGAAAGTTACGAAAATGCCATTACAAATGTAAAAACAAAATTCCCTGTAAGTCACTTTAAGGAGTCAAATATTACCTCATAATGGGAAGGTTAATTTTTTATTAGTGATTTAGAAGGTGCTCATACATTTTTTTAAAGTAGAATTATCCTTTCCCAAGTCCAAGTGTTACGAATTAAGATAAAAGTTATTGTTCAAGTGTAGTATAATTGAAATATTGTCCATAAAATATTTTTATTTCATCAGAAAATATGTCCACAGTAGTCTCAAAGTTCCAAGTCCTGAAGTTATTATTCAAATTTGAGTATGATATCACAAAATAGGTTCCGGCACGTTCCCAAAATTGCAACTATGGTGCTCTAAAACGCCAATTGGTATTCTATTTGGAATTTATTATATGAACATGAATGTACTTACTTTGTACATTATGTACATAATTTATTTTCCTTTTAGGGTCACATCACCTGACAGCTGCCTCCCCCCCACACACTTTTAAAATGGCTGCTACGCCCCTGGTCACAGCAGCATTTGACTGCTGACTTCAAAATAAGTGGCACCAGAAAGAGAGGTGTAGTATGGTGTCTCCAACACAATTTGTAAAGCACAGTTGTCATTTAAAGGAGGATCTACAGGCATCTAAAGGTGAAGCATCCAACTGTGCAGCTGGCACAAAAGCTGAGGAGCCTGGATCATCCAGCAGCACCAGCACTGCACAACCACCTTCTACCTCACCTGCCACTACCAGCACTTCTCATACGAGTGTCCCACACCGACGACAAGCAGGGCAGACCACCCTAACACATTTACCAATTGACCCACTAAGACAAAAGACAGTGGATGAGGACCTGGCAAGGATGATTGCATTGGATGTGCAACGTTTTTCTATTGTGGAGGACAGAGGATTCAAAGCATTTACAAAGGACCTAAACCCCTCCTATATATTGCCCAGCAGGCAAACCTGGCTATGTGACTGCCTCAACGGTGATCCAGCTTTAACGGAGTCTCCAAAAAATAAGCACAAGATACCCGAGATCAGGAGGGTTCAGAAAACCTATCATGGACATGCTTGAGACAATTACCAAAGACATGGCTACCAGGTTCCACGAGGTGGAATATCACCATCTGCTCTCAGAAGAGAGATGCACCATCTGCACTGAAGCATCAGATGATCATGCAGCAAATGAAGCCTTCCAGAGTCTCAAAAATGCTGCTGGGAGAGTGAGATTGTCCTCCTCAGCACATCGAACAGAGCAGCAACAGGCACAAGAAAGCTTGGTGTGGGGTGATTTTGATGAACAAGTTGCAGGTCTTGTGACAAGAACAAGTTCTTCAGCGGAGGCTGTTTTGGAAATTCGGTCGTATTCAGAGGGTCCTCCAGCCCACTACTCTGGTGGCAAAACCAGGCACTGATCTACCCCAGACTGACCCAACTTATACTGGAGAGGCTTTGCCTTGTGACAACCTCTGTTCCATCAGAGAGAATTTTCAGCAAGATGGGACAGACCATCCATAGGCGGAGCTTGCGGGGTTTGAAAGATTTTACTAAATATTTCTTAATTAACTCTTTCCCCACCATTGACGAGATATCTCGTCAATTAAGAGACAATGCTTCCCCACCATTGACGAGTTTTTACGGCAATCCGTGTTCTATGTATATTATGCTAAGGAAAGCCCTAGCGCATGTCCTGAATGAGTTACGGGTCGTACGGGTCCGAATACAAGACGATCGGCATGAATGGAAGGATCAGAGAACATGTAGATCATATATATGTGTAGATCATGTTTTGACTATTTTGAATCTGATCGGGACGAAGTAGTCAGTGAGAGAGATGCCTTTACAGACACAGACACATCTCTAGTTGTGTATGCACCGATAACCTGGCAATCTGAACGTGTGTGTGTGTGTGTGTGTTTGTGTGTGTGTGTGTGTGTGTGCGTGAGTATGTGAAAACGCAAATAAAAAAAGAAAGTAGTGATTTCTAAATTTACTTTGACTTGTATTTCAGTTTTGTCTGGTCAACTTCATGTCATTTGTAAATATACATCCTTTCCTGTCATTCAGACCTGCAACACATTCCAAAAAAGGTTGGGACAGGAGCAATTTAGGTCTAGTAATGAGGTAAATTGGTTAAATAATGATGTGTTTTGAAACAGTTGATGTCAACAGGTGATTGTAATTATGATTTGGTACAAAAGCAGCATCCAAGAAAGGTCTAGTCCTTTAGGAGCAAAGATGGGCCGAGGATCGCCAGTTTGCCAACAAATACGTGAGAAAATTATTGAAATGTTTAAAAACAATGTTCCTCAAAGAAAGATAGGAAGAGATTTGGATATTTCACCTTCAACAGTGCATAACATAATTAAAAGATTCAAGGAATCTGGAGGAATTTCAGTGCGTAAAGGACAAGGGCGCAAGCCTAAGCTGAACAACCGTGATCTCCGATCCCTCAGGCGGCACTGCATCAAGAATCCTCATTCATCTATAAGCGATATCACCACATGGGCTCAGGACTACTTTGGCAAACCTTTGTCAAGTACCACAATACGTAGTTACATCCACAAATGCCAGTTAAAACTGTACTGTGCCAAAAGGAAGCCCTATGTTAACCGTGTCCAGAAGCGCCATCGACTTCTCTGGGCTCGGAGGCATCTGGGATGGACCATCACACAGTGGAAACGTGTACTGTGGTCAGATGAATCAGTATTTCAGGTATTTTTTGGGAGGAATGGACGCCGTGTGTTCCGGACCAAAGAAGAAAAGGATCATCCAGACTGTTACCAGTAACAAGTCCAAAAGCCAGGGTCTGTCATGGTATGGGGTTGTGTCAGTGCCCTTGGCAAAGGTAACTTGCACTTCTGTGATGGCACCATTAATGCTGAAAAGTACATAGAGATTTTGGAGCACAATATGCTGCCTTCAAGAAGACATCTTTTCCAGGGACGTCCATGCATATTTCAACAAGACAATGCAAAACCACATTCTGCACACATTACAAAGTCCTGGCTGCGGAGGAAGAGGGTACGGGTACTTGACTGGCCTGCCTGCAGTCCCGACCTGTCTCCAATAGAGAATGTGTGGCGCATTTTGAAGCGCAAAATGCGACAACGAAGACCCCGTACTGTTGCCCACCTTAAGACTTGTTTGCAGGAAGAATGGGACAAAATTACACCTGAAACACTTCATCACTTGGTGTCTTCAGTCCCTAAATGTCTTTTAAGTGTTGTGAAAAGGAATGGCAACATTACAAAGTGGTAAATGCTTTACTGTCCCAACTTTTTTTTGGAATGTGTTGCAGGTCTGAATGACAGGAAAGGATGTATATTTACAAATGACATGAAGTTGACCAGACAAAACATGAAATATTTTGTGTTCATATTGTCTGCAATGAAATACAAGTCAAAGTAAATTTAGAAATCACTACTTTATTTTTTTATTTGCATTTTCCATACTGTCCCAACTTTTTCTGATTTGGGGTTGTATAACGAAAATAATCTTTTTTAGGAACAGTGACGTCACATATCTCAGAACCAAATGTTTATTACAGAACACAAGCAGCTCCTGCCGCAGGGTTCCATTTTGAGCCTGATTTTATTTCCCTTAAGCCGATCACACAACGGATGAGAAGCACAGCACAGCGTCGCACCAATGACTCAAAACAATGTAAAGACGTTGCGACGTGGTGCGCCGCTGCACTTCTCGTCCGGTGTGCTAGCAGCTTTATACGTGCTCCCTCTTTGTTATATTTTTGAATTTCACAAAGTTCCATATCACATTTATGCGGATAATACCCAGTTTTGCATGTCATTAAAACCTGGGTCAAATCTCATAATGTATCTCTTTGAAAATGTATCTCTTTTCTCAGGCCTATTCATAATTTTAGATATGTTAGTCTTACTGAGTTAAATTCTTACATTTTAATTTGGTATTATGGATTAAGTTGTTGATTTAAATTTGAAACTCTATTTTTGTATGACTGTCATCTTTTTATTGTGTTATTGTGAAGCACCTTGGTCAGAATTTACATAGTTTTACGGTGCTATATAAATAAAAATGACCTTGACCTTCCGTGATTTAGACATTAGTAGAACAACATCTTCAGTAGTACATTAATCGTGTAATCCATGCTGTTGTTTACATCCAAGTATTTTCAATATGGCTGCGCATGCGGGTAACTGATCAATGGTGACATAGTTGCAAACGCTCCCTAAACTTACTTAAGTGTCTTGAGTCTTTTTTATTATTATGTTCAGTCTTTTTTTTTGTTTTGTCTGATTCAAGGCTTTCTACCATTAAACTTTGGCGAGTTTGATTCAAGTTAATTTTGAAGGCATTTTGTTCACATTAACCTGAAGAAATCCTGCTGTTGCCATCTGACCTGTTTGAACACACTCACATGATCAGAAACTCCACCCTTTCATAACACTTACAGGGAGAGACTGAATCGTTTCTCTTTTCCTGTCAAACTGATTCTCAGAGTCTCTGCAAAAGCAAACAAAAATCAGCAATCAGTGAAACATGAAGAGAAACACAGGATTTTTGTGAAGTTTATTTCGAAACAGACAGCAAAACTTTCTGATTCTCATGGTGATTCATTTCTGAAACCATCGTTGTGAAAGTGAAAGTAAAATTTAGATCGTGGAGCTCAAACAGCGAAAATGGCTTCACTGAATGTATCAGCAGAAGATCTTTCTTGTCCTGTTTGTTGTGAAATCTTCAATGTCCCTGTTCTGTTATCATGTAGTCACAGTGTCTGTAAAGAGTGTCTTCAACAGTTCTGGAGAATCAAGAAAACTCAGGAGTGTCCCGTCTGCAGGAGAAGATCCCCACAAGGCAATCCGCCACTTAATCTCATATTAAAAAACTTGTGCGAGTCATTCCTGAAGAGAGAGAAATGAGGTTTGTTCATCAGGATCTGAGGAGATCTGCAGTTTACACAGTGAGAAACTCAAACTCTTCTGTCTGGAGGACAAACAGCCGGTGTGTGTAGTGTGTTTTACTTCACAGAAACACATTAATCACACAGTCAGACCCATAGATGAAGTGGTTTCATCATATAAGGTAAGACAAATGTCACTTGTTTCATATTTAAAGAATAGTAATAGTCATAAACAAGACAAATATCACAATCATGCACTCAGTATTTCTCTCTGCCATTTAACTCAACTTCATACTGTGATGAGAAAAAGTATTTGCCTGAAAGTATTATCCTGATTTCTTCTGTTTTTGTGTCTCATTCTAAATAGTTTAAGAGCTTCAAACAAAATGCAATATAATCAAAGTCAACCTGAGTAAACAGAGAATACAATTTTAAGCCCATGTAAAAATAAAAATAATTGGCTCCATTTAGCAGCAATAGCTGCAGCCGAATGCTTGTGATAACTGGAGTCTTTCACAGCACTGGTAGGATTTCTGCCCACTTGTTTGCAGAACTTCTTTAGTTCAGCCACACTGGAGTGTTTTCCATCATGAACCACCTGTTTAAGGTCCTGCCACATCATTTCAGTTGAGTTCAAATCAGAACTTTGACGAGGCCACTCAGAAACTTTAATTCTGCTTTTTTGAGCCGTTCAGAGGTGGATTTACTCCTGTGCTTTGAATCACTGTCTTGCTGCTTGAGCTTCAGCTTACCAACCCCCCCCCCCCCCCCCCCCCCCCCCCCCCCCCCCCCCCCCCCCATTTTGAGATAATGCACACAAAACAGAAGAAATCAGGAAAGGACAAATACTTGTTCACTGCATTATATGACCATATTGCTGTATTGTCTTCTCTTCTGTATTCACTAAAATCTGGCGTTTTATGTATTTTTGTGTAATTCTAGGAGGAGCACAATACAGCACTGAAATCATTACAGGAGAAACTTCAACGCAATGAAAACATTAAGGGACAGTTTGAGAAAACAGTTCAACACATCAAGTGAGGAAACAGAATCCAGAGTCATTTTCATTACAGTTGTAGATCATTATATACAGTTCTGATCTGATATATTTACTTTTACTTTACTTTACTTTTAGTCATTTAGCAGACGCTTTTATCCAACGCAACTTACAAATAAGAAAAAGTAACTAAAACTCTAAGTTAAAACTCTATAACACATTTAAGAAAATAAAGAAATTAACAAAAAATTACAAATGCATACAACAACATTTCAAAACTAAACATTTAGATAAAAACAAAAAATAAAAACAATTCAAAATATTAAAACCAACAAAAGGTACGAGTATAATAAATATTCTAACATAACACTAAGCCAAACACCCATATATATAATATATATTAGGGGTGGCACGGTACACAGGTGTCATGGTTCGGTACGTACCTCGGTTCGGGGGTCACGGTTCGATACGATTTCGGTACAACATGAAAAAATAAGAAATCTACTATGCTCAGTTTCTTTTAATTTATTTTGAACAGACAGTAGTGCAAATAAAAAAAAATCCATCTAGATGTGAAAATACTAAATATTATTACATGTTATATATATAAAATCTGTTTTGTTTTCATTGTAAGTGTACACAAATAAAAGCAGACCTTTATACAGTGATTATTAATAAGACAATAAGTGTTTAAAGTTGATTCTGCTGGTATAAGGAAACAGTTGAAGTGATGATCGCGCCGGAGCGAGCGCACTCGCGCACGCACGCACACACTCACTCACGCACGCACACACACACACACACACACACGCGCGCACACACATCAGTTCCAGCATTGCTAACTTGACAGCCAGTTGGTACTTTATCAAAATAAAATACAGTGAGCCAAACATCAGCGCGGCCGCCTCTGTGTCACCGTTGGCATTCGCTGTTCTTCTGCTGGCCAGTGTTGCCAGATAGGATGGACGATTTCCAGCCCAAAAGCTCACAAAAACCCGCCCAAAAACCGCCCAAAACTTTAACTGTCAAAATAATGTGATATAATGTAAATCAAGGTTGATAAGAGCCATTTTTAACTCCTTATAATGATGACAAAATATAAATATAATGCTAGATAAATTTCCCATGGATCAAATCGGGGCAAATACATTAAAGAGAACTAACAAATATGATTAAAATGTCAACAGTCAGAATTTAAATACAAAAAAGTGGACCAACTACCGCCGGTGGTGCGGTGTTGTGTATATTATATATATATAATTCTGAAACACAAACATAAATAAATGAGGCTCAATCATCTATTAACAAACGTACGTGTTTATTTTTAGCACTTCTGTCAGTGAACACTCAGCCTGCAAAACACTAAAATAAATATCAAAGAAATAATACAGTTAAATAGGAAAGTAGCCTTAAATAACGCGAGCGGGCGCGAGAAACTCATTATAATCAGTGATGCTGTCTACACTAGATGCGGCGCGATACAACACGACAATCCCTCACAGTAAACTGCCTCATCCTATTTATGACATACCGACACAAAGTTCAAATGTCCTGTAGACAGACTCAACCTGTTGTGTTGCGACGTGGCGTCCAGTTTAGACACGTTCCAGTGTTGCCAGTTGGATGGACGATTCCAGCCAAAAAGCTCACAAAAACCCGCCCAAACCTTTAACTGTCAAAATAATGTGATATAATGTAAATCAAGGTTGATAAGAGCCATTTTAAAATATGTAAGCAGACACTGTCAAAACGGCAATCAATGTCAACAGTCAGAATTTAAATGCAAACAAGTGCCCAATATAAGTGATCAGAATAAACAACGTAATTATAGGTATTTCACACTCTTCATGCACACACCATGACAGTCAAAACTGTGTCATTCTGTATGATAATCCGACAATAAAAAATTTAACAAACAACAATAATGCTCTTACTTTCGTGTCGCTCTATAATTTCACACAGAACTAAGTCTTTCGTGAAGTTCATATTGAACATAATATAGCATTTTGCACAGTCAAAACTAACAAGTCCAGCATCTTTAAAGATCCAATCTGGACCGTTTAAAAGATAAAAGACAGGATCGTATAGATATAAATAGATTTTGATTAAATAATTTAACTGTGCTCTGATTTCAGAGTTGCAGTGATATAGCCTTCATGCCATCTCCCTCAACAGGTGTAACTCACGTTTTGAGAGTTAAACCACTCTCCACTCTTTACCATCGAACTTATATTTAGGCATATCGTCACTTACAGTTATACATTCAAAATCAGATCCGTTATCGCGCTAAAAACCCATCGTTATGAATCGTCACATCTGTCTGCTGATCCTGGCTAAAAGTGCGGCCGCAACGTCAACATCAGCACCAGTCTCTTTGCAGCGTGAATGTTTAGTAACGTTGTGATGACTGATTGGATGCATGCACGTAGGCTATATATGCACACTTGGGCTTGTTTGTTAACCAATTAGCCTATAAAATTTATATGTTTTGAAAACCGCCAAACTGACCAAAAACCAGCCCAAATTTTGTCCACCCGCCCAAGCCAATATTTATCCGCACAATCAAATTCAGAAACCGCCCAATCTGGCAACACTGCTGCTGGCGGTTATCCAGCAGCGTTGCATTGCTGCGGGCGCCCCTTCTGGATTGGGGTGAATTGCCTGTATTCGTCGTATGGCCTCATGCACCGAACCGAGATGCCTGTACCGTGACGGTTCGATACGAATACATGTACCGTGCCACCCCTAATATATTATATATAATTTCATTTCCATGTAGTATGTTGAAGTACTAAAATAACTTAATAAAAAACTTATACAGACATAAAAAAAAAATAAAAATAAAAAAATAAACTGGCAACATTACTACAACTATAACTAAAACTAAAATAGATAACAAATACAAATCAAACTAAATTACTTTATCAGTAATCCTAAAAAATAACACTGAGCCAAACATACATCCTAAAAAAACATAGTACACATAGTAAGAAATGGCTTAAAAAAAAAACTGAAACAAGTAGTAGGAAAGAGGAAAAATAAAAAGCGATACTTATAACCTTTGCGGTGTCCCGGGTCGGTGGAGTCACACGGTAGAGTCAATGGTCTTTACTCTTCGGTCTTCACACAAGGAGGCCTTCACACGACAACTGCCGCGGTAAACTAAGCTTTTTTTATACCAGTCTAACAAAATACTGCTCCAATTCAGCTGGACACACTTTCCTGTTAATCACAATAAATGGCCAAGCAAGCGCCCGACACTGACAACGGACGCGATACAGTACGAGACCAAACGCGATTTCAGCACGTCTCCACACAGTAAACAAAACAAAACAAGCGTTTCCTAACAACGACAACTGCGCTAAACACTAATGAGTAAATACAAGTAAATACACTTACTTTTATTATATTTAATATAATGGATTACAGATGATTATTTGTGTAAATGACGATCATCAATCTGCTTCTGGATCCGTTATATGTCGGAGTTTCTCTCAGATCTGAATGATGTGATTGAGTTGATGTGTGTTGGTGGAGACGATTGAAGTGATGTGGTTTGATTTCAGTCTCAAGCTGAGCACACAGAGTGTGAGATTAAACAGCAGTTTGAGAAGCTTCATCAGTTTCTCAGAGATGAAGAAGAAGCTACAATCACTGCACTGAGAGGAGAGAAGAGGAGCAGAAGAAGCAGATGATGAAGGAGAAGCTGGAAGAGATGAACAGACACATCTCAGCTCTTTCACACACAATCAAAGACATGGAGGAGATGATGAAAGCCAGTGATGTCTGCTTTCTGAAGGTCTGATTTCAGATGATTGATTGATTGATTGATTAATGATTGATTGAGTTGTTGATGATCAATGGTGTGTTTGTTCTGCAGGAGTTTCCAGTCTCAGTGGAAAGGTGAGTGATCTGCTGGTGTCTTTAGTCTCTATGCTTCTGATCCAAAGCCACTGCAGTTCAGGGCCCGTATTTATCAAGCTTCTCAAAATGCCATTTTAGTCTTAAGTGCTGAGAATTCATGAAATTTACTCCTACTTTCAAACTTAAGTATAAAAGCAAGTTATCAAATTTCTTAAAGCTAAGAATCACTCTTATTCTCCCAGTTATTTAAGACAGTTCGAGAGGTCTCTCAAGTGGTTAGGAGTTGCCGGTAATGGCTTGTGATGGCGCTGAGGAGGCAGAGATGTGCGCAAATCTTTCAGGAGAGGAAGAATGTTCTTGAAATGTTTAACAATGAGCACTTAATCAAAAGGTTCAATTTCATCAGCTATTCAAACAGAAAACGAACAAAGAACATTTACATTACCAAAGACATCATAACTGACTTCAGTCTAGCGCAAGTATTCTCTTGCGATCTGTCGAAGCGATCTGTCGTCGATGCTTGAGGCTTAGACCTTCGGAATGATATATAGTTTGTCAAAATTAACTTTGTCCCATTTCATCTAATCTATTCACAAACGATCACATGTTCAAACAAAGAGATTTCAGTGCGCGGCGTCCTGGTGCATGTTAACATGTTAAGGAAATCTATTCAGTGATTGGTCCATGCGTATGTCGTCATCCACAATCCAGTTTGTGGCACAAACATTCTTGGCTCAAAACTGCGCTTAAAAGTTAGTTATCAAGCATCTCAGTCGTAATTTAAGCGAAGTGTAGGACTAAATCTTAAGTGTCAGTCTTAGAGATGATTCACAACACTTTGCTGTGCCACAAACTGGATTTTGGATGACGACATACGCATGGACCAATCATTGAATAGATTTCCTTAAGAATATTCTCAGATAAATTCACATTGAATGGTTTTAAATGGTACAAAGTCTATCACTGTCCGGGCCAACCAGAAGCCGTGGCTGACAGGGGAGGTCTACAGACTTCTGAAGGATCGGAATGCTGCCTTTAGAGCTGGAGATGAGGAGGGCCTAAAGACAGCTAGGTCCAACCTATCCCGCGGCATCAGAGAGGCCAAGAGACAGTACTCCAGGAGGATAGCCCATCATTTCAGCGACAGCAGAGACACTCGGAGCCTGTGGCAGGGAATACAGACCATTACGGACTATAAGCCCTCACCACAGACCTGTGACAGCACCATCCCCCCGCTGAACGAGCTGAATGCCTTCTTTGCTCGCTTTGAGGCACAAAACAGCACCACTGCACAGAAGACTCCACCTCCTCCCGGCGACCAGGTGATGACGCTGTCCTCGGACAGCGTGAGGAGATCCCTCAGCAGGATCAATGCACGCAAAGCTCCGGGTCCTGACAACATTCCTGGGCATGTACTGAGAGTCTGTGCAGTGGAACTCACTGATGTCTTCACAGACATCTTCAACATCTCACTAAGTCAGGCTGTTGTCCCCACATGCTTCAAAGCTACCACCATCATTCCAGTCCCGAAGAAGTCATCTCCATCCTGCTTCAATGACTACCGTCCAGTAGCACTCACTCCTATTCCCATGAAGTGCTTTGAACGGCTAGTCATGCAACACATCAAGTCTGTCCTCCCCCCTCCCTGGACCCCTTCCAGTTTGCATATAGGTCCAACCGCTCGACCGATGATGCCATCGCCACTGCCCTCCACCCAGCCCTCACACATCTGGACAAAAAAGACTCATATGTCAGGATGCTGTTCATAGTTAAGTTTCAGCATTCAACACAATCATCCTTCAGCAGCTCACTCACAAATTGGTCCAGCTG